>JAJIBD010028306.1:0-43580 GCA_021461705.1 Cryptotis parvus
CTCTTTGGGAGACCTGAATATCATTCTCATCCTGCTTTCTTAAGGCCCAGGTCTCTGAGGCGTATGTAAATGCAGAGAGAATGGTGGAGTCAAAGAGATGTGCCCGGAGCCGGAGGTTCTTTGTCCTTTTGGCTATTTCTTCAATGCCTTTGAAGGCATTCCATGCTGCTCTCTTCCTCCTGCGCAGCTCAGGTTTTTAGGTCGTTCATCATGTTGACTTCTCGACCTAGGTACACATAAACGCTGTATTCAGAGATGTCTGTTCTATTGAGAGTGAATGGGGCCTCTGGAAGTAGTTCATTTTTCATAAACATAGTTTTCTTTAGATTCAGCTGTAGACCTATCTTTCCACATTCTCAGTTGAAGTCAGCCAACATTTGTGCTGCTTTGCTAATGTTTGGTGTTAGTAGAACGATGTCATCAGCGAGCGGGAGGTGGGTGTAGCTGCCGACCATCTATCTTCACTCCCCATTCCTTCCCATTCTAATTGTCACATGATGTTCTCGAGGGTGGCACTGAAGAGTTTTGGTGAAATGGCATCACCCTGCCGAACCCCTCTTTTGACATCAATGATCACTTCCTTGTAGAATGGTGATATCCTGGTGGTAAATCCGTAATACAGCTCACGAAGGATCTTGATGTATTGGGTTTGAACACCCTGTTTGGCTAGGGCTTTGATGACTGCTTCAGTCTCCACAGAATCAAAGGCTTTCTTTAAATCAATGAACGTGAGACAGAGCGGCATCTTGAACTCTCTACAAACCTCAATGAGCTTGGTTACCGTGTGGATATGGTTGATTGTGCTGAATCCTTTCCGGAAGCCTGCTTGCTCACATGGTTGTCCTTCATCTAGTGTTCTGCCAATCCTGTTCAGGATGACTCTTGTAAACAACTTGTAGATGATGGACAACAGGCAGATGGGGCGATAGTTCCCGATGTCGTGAATGTCTCCCTTCTTGAACAGAACTGTCGTGCTGGTTTTCCATTGGGAGGGTACCTTGCATTCGGACAGGTAGCGAGTGAAGAGCCGAGCTAGTGTATTGATGAGTACCGACAGCAGATGCTTCAGGTGTTCGGGTCTGACTTTGTCTGTGCCTGGTGCTGTACTCTTCTTTACCGACAAAATGGCATGTTGGATTTCAGAAGGGAGAACGTTGGGAACAACATATCCATCCTGAGAAATTTGGTATGTGGGCATGTGGAGGTGGCTATCAAAGAAATCTGAGTAGAAGTCGTGGATAATGTTCTCCATTGCCTTTCTGGAAGATTTGATAGATCCATCAAGACTTTGGAGGGCAGTCTTCTTGGTCTTATAGTTGGCGAAGGACAGGTGGGCAGTGCGAATGCTTTTCCCGGCTTCTGCTGCATCTTCCAGTATTTCTTCAACCCAGCTTATCAGAAACCCAGCCTACAAGGACCCACCCTTCAGAGACCCGCCCTTCAGAGGAGAGTATTTCAAGCCCAGGAATGCTTGAGCCACAGACACAGATACACCCGGCAGAGCAGATACCAGCTTTCCCCGTTGAACCCTCTGCATTCCCTGGACCATGAGAGCGACTTCCGACCCAAGTCCACCATCCCAATAGAGCCTCAGAGGAACCCAGAGAAATCCCCACCCCTTGCTGGCAGCGATCTTCACCATCCACACTCCGGGGCTTCTAAGATCTCCACCCTAGAGATTAAGCCAGTCTCCAGCCCGGCTTATCAGAAACCCAGTCTACAAGGACCCACCCTTCAGAGACCCGCCCTTCAGAGGAGAGTATTTCAAGTCCAGGGAATGCTTGAGCCACAGACACAGATACACCCGGCAGAGCAGATATCAGCTTTCCCGTTGTGTGCAGCCGCTAGTTTGCCTGCGATTTACCTCCAAATTACCATGAATATTCTACCCACCCCTCTGAGAGAGCCCCACAAGGTAATGAGAATATAGCGCCCCGACGGCAGAGGCTGGCAAGCTGTCCGATGCATGTTCAGTATGCCAAAACCAATAACAAAATACATTGTAGATTATAATATATTCTAGAACATGATTGGTTCCACTAGTTTGATGTACCGGTCCGGACCATGAAAATGGCGGCTATTATGGTGAGCGAGTCTCATCCAGCTGCTTCTGAGGCCCTACAGAGGTGATGGGCCCACTTCCAAAACCTATCTTGCCTCCTAGGAGCCTCATCGTCAGCTGAGCTAGGGGAGAGCCAGATGCCAGCTCTCCCCTGTGCATCTGAGTTTCTGCATCATGGCCAAGAGCCCTGAGGCAGTTCAGGGAGTGGGAGGGCTCCAGGCCTCTGGGATGGGTCAGAGAGGGGAATGAGGACTCCAGCTCCATTTCCAGGGAACACCGGTGACTTCCGCCTCTGAGAGTCGCTTCATCAATTTGTAAATTTAAGCTAAAATATAATTTAAATTAATTCCATTAGTCACCAGTCACATTTTAATATTCAGAGCCCAGTGGTTTTATTGAAGAGTGCATTCTAGCTGCTCTCCCCTAGAATGCTTTCCTGCAGGTGATTCCTGCCCTCCTCTTCCTGCAGATAATTTCTGCCCTTCTCTCTTACGCACCTCAAGTGCTAGCTCAGATATGACCCTCCTGATGCCCTTTCTTAACTAATCTACTTAGCACTAAAAATCTTCCCTAAACTGCATACTTATACTTCAGATCAGCCTTCCCCCACCTACTCTGTCTCTTTTCACTGTATTAGACCTAATAGTTATTTTCTTTATCGGTTGAGTTTCTCTCTTCCTCTCCTACTTGCCTCCTGAGGAAGCAAACTTTGTTTTGTTCATTGTTAAATCTTAATGCCTAGAATAATGCTTGCTGTATAGCAGGTAAAAAAATACTGCCTTTTGTTGCATCTTAAGAAAAACACAGAAAGAAAAAAGAAAAAATGTGTTTTGCTGCAAACAGGAGGAAGTGGCTCTAAAGTAATATGATGCCTCTGGTTGGACTGCATCACCTGATCACTTACTTTATCACTTGATATCCCGTTATTCGTCGATTTGCTCGAGCGGTGCCAGTAACGTTACCATTTTACCCTATCACGTGCCAGTTGTAGCCCAATGGTATCTGCTTGCTCCAGGAATATGAAGAGCCTCAAACCATTTGTTTATTCAGGATCTTGACAAAGAAATCTGACCATCTTGTAGGTGGGCAGCCACATGATCTTTTGATGTCCCTTGGGATCCAGTTGGTAATGACTCTAGTCCAGTGGTCATCTCCAAGTCGCATTACATGTCCAGCCCATCTGATTTTCCATGCCTTGGCAAATGTGACAGCGTCCCTGACTCTCAATAGTCGACAGAGGTCGCAACTCCAGATTCCTTCTCACTTGAATGAGGTGTGATATTCCAACCATAGCTCTTTCAGTTCCTCTTTGGGAGACCCGAATAGCATTCTCATCCTGCTTTCGCCTACGAAAAGCAGGCAATAGCAGGGATGAGAATACCCCAGGTCTCTGAGGTGTATGTTAATGCAGGGAGAATGATGGAGTCGAAGAGATGTGCCCGGAGACGGAGGTTCTTTGTCCTTTTAGCTATTTCTTCGATGCTCTTGAAGGCATTCCATGCCACTCTCTTCCTACTGTGCAGCTCAGGTTTTAGGTCGTTCATCATGTTGACTTCTCGACCTAGGTACACATAACTGCTGCATTCAGAGATGTTCGTTCCGTTGAGAGTGAATGGGGCCTCTGTAACTAGTTCATTTTTCATAAACATAGTTTTGTTGAGATTCAGTTGTAGACCTCTCTTTCCACAATCTCGGTCAAAGTCAGCCAGCATTTGTGCTGCTTGGCTAATGTTTGGTGTTATTAGAACGATGTCATCAGCGAAGCGGGAGGTGGTGTAGTTGCCGACCGTCTATCTTCACTCCCATTCCTTCCCATTCTAACTGTCGCATGACGTTCTTGAGGAGGTGCTGAAGAGTTTTGGTGATATGGTATCACCCTCCCGAACCCCCTCTTTTGACTGCATAGATTTTTTAAATTTAGTTTCTTCTGAGTTGAAGACTTTGTGGGTTTTGTTTGTTTTGTTTTTAGCAAATAGTTAAATACAAAATTCTCTAGTCCACTTCTCACGTTTCTGAATCTGATGTAAACTTGCCCTTGTTGGAAAGGTATCATGTTCTCTTACTGACCTCTAGTGGCTACAGGCCTACACTGAGTATCTGATAAGACTTGGCTTCCAGGAATGGTTTACACAAACTGCTATATTATCCTGCTTTAGCCTCCAGTTTTCAAGGCACATAAACTTTGTGTTAACCTCATCACAATCCCAAGCTCCGTTGAGTTTCTGAATTCTTTTTATAACATCTTTCACAGACCATTGCATCAAAGCACTGTAATGTAAAAAGTTTTTAAATTGTAATATATTATTTTGAAGACGTTTAATGAAAATGTGAATTTTTGTTGTTATTTAAAAAATCATCTGTATTTAGGTATAACTTATATAAATAAAATTTATCAGTTTTAAATGTATAATTTCTTAACTTTTTTTTTTTTTTTTTGCTTTTTTGGGTCACACCCAGCAATGCTCAGGGGTTTCTCCTGCTCTGCACTCAGGAGTTACTCCTGACAGTGCTCAGGGGACCATATGGGATGCCATATGGGATGCCGGGGATCGAACCCGGGCCGGCACAGGCCGACCGCGTGCAAGGCAAACGCCCTACCCGCTGGGCTATCGCTCCAGCCCCTCTTAACTTTTGTCAAATGTAAATCATGCAATCACCAAAAGAGTCATGGTATAAAATATTCCATCATTCCAGAAAATTTTCTTTATGTCCTTTTTATATACCTGGATTCTTTATATCTTTTTTATAACCTCCCACTCCCAAGGCCTGATAATCATGTATTTTCTTTCTGTAACTATCGCCACATATATATTATTCTACAGATCTAGGGGCTAGTTTAAGAAGAGTGTGCCTAATGTGTAAGAAGAAGAGTGGCCTAACGTGTAAGATCCTGAGTTGAATCCCTCACTCCGCATGCCCTGTCCCCTATGCATGCCTTGGTGACCTCCTCTGCCCTGCTGGTGTGACCTCTACTGGGAACGGAATATAAGTAAAGAAAACCCAAAAAGGTTCCAGAAGTTATATAATAGAAATTTAAATATATATCATATTGTATGTAATTTTTTGTGACTAACTTCTTAGTTTAACTGCTTTTTAAGATTCATGTTGCATGTATCAATAGTCATTCTTTTTAAGGTGGTTATTGAAGGGCTAGGAAGATAGCTTGGCTAGAGCATGTGCGATGCCCTCAGATTGATCTCAGCACAACATAGCCCCAACGGCCTCTGGGTGTGGTCTGAGTGACCCTGGCACCACCAGGCTCAACTGTGCCCTGATGAGCTCCACTGGGGAAATCCCTATTTTAGAAAACTAAAAAGCTAGGCAAGTTTTGCTTGCCTTGCACTTGACTGACCTGGTTTCAATCCCTGGCATTCCATATGGTCCCCTGAGCCTTTCCAGGAATAATCTTTGAGCACTACTGGTCCTGGACCGAAAAACAATTCAAAATAAGTTTTTTTTTTCTTTTTTGGTCACACCCGGCAATGCTCAGGGGTTTCTCCTGGCTCTGCACTCAGGAATTATTCCTGGCGGTGCTCCGGGGAGCATATGGGATGCCAGGGATGGAACCCAGGCCGGCACAGGCCGCGCGTGCAAGGCAAACGCCTTACCCGCTGGGCTATCGCTCCGGCCCCTTAAGTTGCAAATCAGTGGCCAGGAAGATGCAGTGCACGGGCTAAGGTGCATGCCTTCCCTTACTTTTCTCTCCTTTTTACTTTTTCCCGTCATGTTTCCATTTTTACTTCTTGACAGAAGCATTCCTTGAAATGTGCAGTAGTGGTAGTACAGCGGGGAGGGCATTTGCCCTGCACACGGCCAACCCAGGTTCAACCCCGGGCACCCCATGGTTCCCCAGTACTGCCAGGAGTAATTCCTGAGTGCAGAGCCAGGAGCAGCTCCTGAGCATTAT
This sequence comes from Cryptotis parvus, assembly GCA_021461705.1. Classification (NCBI taxonomy): domain Eukaryota; kingdom Metazoa; phylum Chordata; class Mammalia; order Eulipotyphla; family Soricidae; genus Cryptotis; species Cryptotis parvus. The sequence continues at coordinate 5,970 of JAJIBD010028306.1, forward strand.
TACTGAGTTTGACCCAAAAAAAAAAAAAAAAAAGAGAAAAATTCCTTGAAACAGTTGAACTCACTGACTTTCTCTAATTCCTTTCTTTCCATTCTCATTCCCACCAGGTTTCTTGCCCCACTGTTCCATCAAAATGGTTTTTATCAAGACTGTCAGTATCTACTTTGTTGCTAAACTTAGTGTTCATTAAATGACCAAAAGCATTTGTCACTTTTAATATTCCTTCTCCTGAAAATGCTCTCTCCACTGTACCTCCAGGAGACCTGTTACCAGGACATCCCCACTTTATTCATTGTGTAGCCTCATCCTTCCAATTTACTAAAAAAAATCTTGATATTATGTTTTACTTTTCTTTATCTTGAAACCCACATTCATATTTTAAGTCTATCATATTGCATCAATATTAAATTAATTTTTATTTTCAGTGCAAACATTTACTTATATAATAAACTAGTAATCATTTATTTTTAATTACTGCATTCTGGAAAATATAATAGCTTTTTAGAACTGCAAATGCTTTTCTTTATATCTGTTAATATTGCTCTTAATTTTCAAAAGTAGAGTTTTCAACAAGCTCAGTTGTTTCCAACAAACACATGCGTATACATATTCCCCAATGCCCCCCCCACCACCGCCACTACCCTTGCTACTACTTGCAGTTGCTGTAATCTCTGTTAGTGTGTTATAATAGCCTATATGCTGGTCTTCAGACGTACAGACTATACTCAACAACCAGGGTGGTTCAGCCCTGGTGATTTTTCTCTCTCAGAGTAAAATGAACATTCTTACGTTGGTCTACAAAGACTTCTCCACCTCTATCACTCCTTACTTCACTAATAGTATCCCCTGCACCTCATTCTCGTCTAGCCTCATTCACCTCTTCATAGTCTCTCTCTGACCACTCTTGCACCACATCTTCATCATGACCAGTTTCTCTCATCTTATCATGTCTTTGCTCACATACTCCCTCTTTCAGTTGGTCCTCTCCACCCATTCAACTTAAATTGCAAATTCTCAGTGCAGACACAAACTCCCTTCTAGTTAAAAAAAAAATGCAGTGCTTACTAAAATAATCTACTTTTTTTTAAAATGTCTACTCCTACAAGAATATAAACTTCATAAGGGCTATTTTGTAAAATATTGTTCACTGATGTATTTCTAGTATTTAAGACATTGCCTGGGACTTTGGAAGCACTCAAATATTTGTTGAATGAATCATTGAAATAGTTTTAGTGGTTTCTCACAGAGCAGTGCTCTAGGAGCACGCCTGGCTGTGTTCAGGGGGCAGATGGTGCTGGGATTGAATCCAAGGTTCCCATGTGTAAAACATGTGCTCCAGCCTTTTGAACTATCTTCCTAGCCTAATATAAAGAATTTAGAGAGAAATGAAATATGATGCTGCTGTTAGGAAAAATGAAATTTTTCTATAAATGGATGGCCAGGGAGAGTATCATGCTGAGTGGAATTAGTCAGAAGGAAATTGATAGGTATAGAATTACTGCATTCCTTTGTGGGATATAAAAACCAAAACAAAACAATACAAGACCAGGCAAAACTGGCCAGGAGGATGTGTCAGTAGTTGGAATCTACCACAAGTGTGTTGGGAGGTGGAGGGTAGGTAAGATAGAGAAGGGACAAGTTTGACAATAATAGTTGGAAATAGTGATGCTAGACTAAAACTGAATATTTTGAAAGTAGGTAAAGGGATATACATGCTAACCCTTCAGTGTCTTGTTTTGCAAAACACAATGCGCAAAAGAGAGAGAGACTGAGAGAGACAGAGAGAGACAGAGAGAGAGAAAGAGATATGCCTGCCATGAAGGTCTCAGTGACGTTCACGCAGTGTCGTGTTGGGGATAAAGAAGGTCTCAGTGACGTTCACGCAGTGTCGTGTTGGGGATAAAGAAGGTCTCAGTGACGTTCACGCGAGTGTCGTGTTGGGGATAAAGAAGGTCTCACTGACGTTCACGCAGTGTCGTGCTCTTTGGGGCAGTTTCAGTCCTCTGGTGACATGGAGATGAAGTAGGGAGAAAAACAGGCACATTGGTGTTGGGAAATGTGTGCTGTGGGGTGGGGTTGGAACACTATAACTGAAACCCAATCATGAACAGCTTTGTAATGGTCTATTGCATGGTGAGTCAATAAAAGAATAAATTTATAAAATTAATAAAATATTAATTAAAAAATTTAAAAGAGATAAAGAACCTGCCATGGAGGCAGGCTATGGGACGGGGAGGGAATTTGGGGACATTGGTGGTGGGAAATGGGCACTGGTGGAGGGCGGGGTGCTGGAACACTATGTGACCAAAACTTCCAAACATGAACAACGTTGTAATTGTATGTCTCACGGTGGTATAATAAAATTAATAAAATATTAATTTAAAAAGAATAAATTTAAAAAATAAAAAATAAATTAAATGGAGGGAAAAAACAAGAGAGGGAAAAAACCAACAGAGAAAATGATCGAAAGCATGTTGGGGATAAAGAAGGTCTCAGTGGCGTTCACGCAGTGTCGTGTTGGGGATAAAGAAGGTCTCAGTGACGTTCACGCAGTGTCGTGTTGGGGATAAAGAAGGTCTCAGTGACGTTCACGCAGTGTCGTGTTGGGGATAAAGAAGGTCTCACTGACGTTCACGCAGTGTTGTGTTGGGGATAAAGAAGGTCTCACTGGCGTTCACGCAGTGTCGTGCTCTTTGGGGCAGTCTCAGTCCTCTGGTGACATGGAGATGAAGTAGGTTTGGGGTGGCTATCGGCAGGAGAACCGTAATTATTCCCTCAGTCCTGGCTTTCTCACATCCCTGAGCAAAGACCCGAAACACACTAAAGTCCCTCTCTCTTCCTTTCTAACCATACTCCATTATTCTTAAATGATACCTTTGCTGGGACCAGGGAGATAGCACAGTGGATAAGGTGCTTGCCTTGCACACAGCAACCAGGTTAATTTCCCAGCACTTTGTGGTCCCCCGCACCACTGTGTGTGATCCCTGAGCATCACCTGGTGTGACCCCCTCAAAAAAACAAAACAAAAAAATTTTTTGGTAGGAGTCTTTTTGGTGCTTTTAATCTTAATTTTCTTAACTAATGAGTAAGAAAGAAGTTAGAAGTTTTAGAAAAGTTTGAAGAGTAGAGATAGGTATAATAAGAGTGGGGATAATTCATGAGAATTTAAACTGAGTAATGGTTATGTTTGTATACATACACAGAAGAATGCACATGAATATGCAGTTTGGTAAGTTTTCACAATGGAATATGTCAGTGTAGTTGCCATCGAGAGTAAATGCTGGGACTTTGGCATAGCAGATGGTGTCTCTTCTAAGTTACCAGCTACCACTTAGAGTAACACTAGTCTGATGTCTAACACCATAGGTTCAGACTTATGGTACTTTGCCTTAAGTAGACTCTGAATGTATTAAATTGTGTATACTCTACATAAATTTAGTTCTACATGAATCAAATGTGTTTATATTTTCTTTTGCTCAAAATTTGTGAGACATCAATATAGTTAAGGTTTATTCATTTTCAGTGTTATTCAGAATGTTGTGTGAATATTGCACAAGTTGTCTTTTCTATTGTTGATGGATATTTGGATGTTTTCTAGTTTGCGCTGTTAGAATATTGCTACTATTTATATATTGACTTACATAGCCTTAACTTTTCACTCATTGCATATTTTTATTCATTGTCAGTGAACCTGAAGTATTCTACAGCATTTCAGTTAACTTGAATCAATATAAATTACATATTACATTTCATTTATAAAATGAATAATTGATCATTAATTAGTAAAATAATGCATAATTAATTGAAATATAGAATTGCTCTAAAATATCTATATAGTTATATTTATTATATGTATCTTAATCAAGGGAGAACTAGGGCCGGAGCGATACCACAGCGGGTAGGGAGTTTGCGTTGCATGCAGCCGACCTGGGTTCAATCCCCAGCATCTCATATGGTCCCCCGAGCACTGCCAGGAGTAACTCCTGAGTACAGAGCCAGGAGTAACCCCTGAGCATCGCCAGGTGTGACCAAAAAAAAAAAAAAAAGAATCAAGGGAGAACTATAGTTGCAAGTATTACCAAATTCTTTCCTCTTATTTTCACTCATCTGTATATACTTGACATACATATTTAGCACGTCATGTGGTTAAGCGTGCATATTTATGCCTTCTTCTGGGTTGTGTCTTTTCTCTACTTTCATATTTGCTTGTATATCCCAGTCCCTGGCATGCAGTAAACTGGTTGAATGAAAGTGATAGCCATCATATTGCCAACAGTTAAGACAAGTTCCTTCAATTATGTGAACCATCTTGCTAGAGTCAAATCCGTGCTTTAGTTGGAAGTGATTGCTCCCTTCGAAGCCCAGAACAAAGGCCCGAGGACTAAACATCGGTGTGGTGAGAGGGAATTGCGGCTTTACAGGCCTCTTGGAGATTTAATGTGTTAACAACAGTGATTCCAAGGGGTAGTGTGGGGGGCCAGCTATAAATAGCGGAACACAAATGGGGTAATGTGCCACTGCCAAGCTACCGCTGGGGGTGTTTATAAAAAGAAAAAGCATTCGCTTCTCGGCTCTCACTGTCAACAAGCTCCCCTCCTGAAAACAGGCTCACCACTCCCAAGAGCCGGAACGCACTTTGAGACCAGCATCTTTAAACCTCACAGGGGAAAAATCCAGGTAAATATTTTTGCTACTTTAGACTATGAGAGTGAAGAATTGAAAATATTAAACAGAAAAACCTGTTTCATAACTTGCTTGGCATATACTATATGTGACAGTTTTGTCAAGTGTTTTAACTTTTCTGGATAGAGAAGTTCTACATAAAAGTAGCATTTGGGTACTTTATTATCCAAAGTGAAAGAAATCTACTTCTGAATAAAGATAAAACTCTAGCATGAGAGTAAAGACTCTTTTCTCTTTAGCTTTTAATCTTCATTTTCAGACACCAGATTATGGTCCAAAAGACCAAAGTTCCAGTAATGTTACTTTTTAATTTTGTTTATCTTATCAAATGGAACTATAGCCCAACATTTAATTTAATCACTTAATGACTCTGGAACAACTTCAGTCCTTATGGGTCTCTGACCCTCTTGTTTACTCCTTTCATTCTTGTAAACATTGGGATGAATAATGGGCACTTAGCCAGTAGAGTTGTATAATCATATGAGAATTGCTGCCTACCACGTTCCTTCTTATTCCCTTCAGAAAAGTTACACAAGACACTTGTTTTACTGTTGGGCTTCTCTTGAATGTGATTATTTGGAAGAACTTTGGTTAAACTTTTGGTTTGTGACAACTGCTGACCTTATCATCTCCTCCATCTTACCCAAGTGGGCATGCTTAGTTTGCAAAGGGGCTAGAAGAATGGACAGTGTGTCTGAACAGTGATCCTAGAGGACTTTGGAACTGGGAACTTGGAAACCAATTTGACATTGTTGTATTTCAGTTTGACTATTATTTTCTGTGTTACTGCGGAACAATCAAGAGATTGGGAGATGTGTGACTACCAGGGGATGTGGGATAGAAGAGACTAAATGTCTGGGGATAAAGATACTGGATGTATTTATTCATGACCAAGAAAAAATATTATCATGATCTTATATCACTTGTATCACTTGTCTTCCGTTGTTCATCGATTTGCTCGAGTAGGCACCAGTAACATCTCCATACATCCTGTTGCAAGCAAGTGTACCCCAGGGGCATCTGCTTGCTCCAGGAACAGGAAAAGCCTCAAAACATTCTTTTCAGGTCATGGGAATGAGGTCAATAATTGTTACCGTTTTTTTGGCATATCAAATAAAACACGGGTAGCTTGCCAGGCTCTGCCATGTAGGTGGTATACTCTCAGTAGAAGGCTCTCATCTCGAGCATTTACTGATGAAACTCAATGGCAAAGATCAGGTTTTCTCTTGGGTGGAGCTCTGAGGAGCTAAGGAGTCTGTATGTTGAGAATGACTGACCTCATGATGTGGGGGTTGCTCGGGCTTCCTGCTAGGCTCACTGGGGTGACGGGTCACAACTAGAACCTACGTAGTACTGTATACAGTATAAAAATGTGAAAGATATTGGGGAGGGCCTGATCCTAAAATCTAGTATTATTTAAGATTATCGTGAGGCCGCCAAGCTATGGGTCTGGCATGTCTCTCTTCTGGGGTAGCTGGTGTAGAGGTGGAGGAAAGGGCGGGAGGGACCCAAATCCCGCCTCCAACTGCGGCCAGCCTAGCCCCTCCCCTGCACGTGTGAGCGAACCCTTGAGCAATGTTGAACTCGGCCAGGGGCTGGCCAAGCCACTTACCAACCACCGGAGGTCAGCTCCAAAGATTGCTTCCACGTGGGGCTGAGCGATGCAGCTGTGGGTCTGGAGTGGTTGAGTCTGGATCTCTTCTGGGGTTGCTGACGGAGCTGTGGGTCTGGCATGTCTCTCTTCGAGGGTACTATAAGAGTATTCCACCTACATGGCAGAGCCTGGCAAGCTACCCGTTTCATAATTGATATGCCAAAAACCAGTAACAATTATAGACCTCCATTCCCATGACCTGAAGGAATGGTTTGAGGCTCTTCATGTTCCTGGAGCATGCAGTTGCCCTTGGGCTACACTAGCATGTGACAGGACATATGGAGATGTTACTGGTGCCCGCCGAGAATGATCTTATATAAATCTTAAAAAATATATAATCAGTTGGGGTTTCTTCTTTTTAATTTAGAAGAGAAAAATGAAAACAGGACATTTTGAAATGGTCACCATGCTGCTGGCAGCTATGATTCTAGTGGACATTTTCCAGGTAATGTTGAGAATGGGAAGTATGTGGTCTTTCGAATGGGAGTTTTGGGCATAATACTACATTACTGTGGGTTGATGTTGGAGACAAGAGCTGAAAGAATAATAGGTAAATGAGTTTTTTACAAGTAACCATTCTTTTTTTCATTTGATACCTGTTAATTGTACAAATTGAAAAACTAAAATTAAGAAAAAATATAAAAGTAAAATGTATTTATAATCCCTTCCTTTAGACTGAAAGACTCAAATAAGTTGGTATAGTTCACTCTCAGTTGTTTTTGTGCATCTGTATCTAATTCACCAAAATGAATATTCTGTTCATGATATTATCCCTTGCTTTTTAAGTTAACACTGTACCATCACTGTCACTATCACTATCTTCCCGTTCATCATCAAATTGCTCGAGCGGGCTCCAGTAACATCTCCACATGTCCTGTCTCATGCTAGTAGAGCCCAAGGGCATCTGCTCGCTCCAGAAACATAAAGAGCCTCAACCCATTATATTAGGTCATGGGAATGACTTAACATAATTGTTACTGGTATTTGGCATATCAAATATGACACGGGCAGCTTGCCAGGCTTGCCATGCGGGTGCCATACTCTTGTAGTCACCTCTAAATACAGCATTTATTGATGAACCGCGCTGCCGCTTGCAGCCGCACGAGCCTGGCTGTGATAGGCCTCGTCTGCTGGATGGAGTCCTGACGAGAGGGAGGTCCAGATGTGGCAAATGGCGGCCCTCATGGAGTGGGGGGGGGCATCTGGCTTGTTACGAGGCTCTGCTGGGGTGGCGGGCCAGGGCTAGAACCAGCCATCCTTCCCCACCACCCTCCAAAAATAAAAAAATTAAATTAAAAATTAATAAGAGTCAAGCAACTAAGACATTCATCAGCCTGGTAAACAAACTTTGCCAACAAATAAAAGTCCAACTATTGTAAAGAAAATGGATAAGACAAAAAGTACATATGATGACCTGTCGGGGAACACCGCCGGGGTCCCCGACAGTGTCGGGACAGAAGTTCTCCTCTACCTCCAAGGATGCCGGGAGAACAGATAAAAACTCACGAGTCCAGTGCAGTTCCAAAAAAGGCTTTTAATAGTTCAAAAGCTCTTCCACAGCACTCCAATATAATGAACAAACTTTAGCTCTGGTCCGAACTTAAGACCATACAAAAGAGCCTAAGTCTCCCACCAAAGAGAGAGGATCTCACCCGAGCTGAGTCCTACCCAGAAGGAGCAAAAGGCCCAAGAGCAAAAAGCCAAAAGCCAAAAGCAAAAGGCCCAAAAGGTAAAAGGTGAAGGGAGCCTCAAGTCAGCCCCTTATATACACCAAAGTAATCTAATCGGGAGGGTCATGTCAACAAAGAACTCTAAACAGAGTGTAGTGCCACACCCTATTGCAGGTATAAACAAATGTTATGCCAAGGTCTAATCCTTTCTACCAAGATTATCTCTTATGTAAAACACTGGAGAGAGAGAGGGCTGATATAAAGTAATACATCTTAACTTCATGAGCTTCATGTAATTTAGATGGTACCCACAAGGTCCTTATTATTACCTGCACCAGGGTGATTCTGAGTATCTTGTTCTCGTGTACTGAAAGGGTCACACTCACCTGCTTAGAGCAAACTAGTATGATCCTTCCTATAGTCTTCTTATAGTCTCAGCGTAGCCAGGGTGGTAGTCTCCTGGTAAATTCTAACTGTCCCACGCTGGGTGCAGTGGGTATAAAGAGGAGCTGTGCCCAATCTAGAAAACATAGAAGTCTTAGTAGATGTATAAGTCAGAAGTTATTCAATCAAGGTGACTTCTGTAACTGCCACACCCTCTAGCAGTGTTTACATAGAAGTCTCATTAGAATGAACCTTGACTTAAGTAGATTAAACTGGGAATGGGCAAAACAACAAAACTCCCAGAATAGCTAAACCTGTCCTCCAACAATGACCCAATGACTGTGTTGTTGGGTAACTTATAAGGTTGACCTCCGACTTCATTGATGTAAAATTCTATTAGAAATATTAGGGCAGCCATACAGAAAAGGATCATTCCAGTGAATGCTATCCATCGAGCATACTTTGTTGCTTCTCTTCACCAGTGGGAAGCCACTAGCAAACCACTAGTGACAGTCAATGAAATGATCCCCATGATGATAAAAAACAGTATGGTGACCCACTCTGGGGGAAGCCGAGGGGATTGCATGTCCGGTCTCATCCATGGATTGTTTGACACTATCGCACAAGGCCAATGGGGAGAGCTCCCTCCGACTCCCCGTGTTGATCCAGTCGGGTTGGTGATGCTGGCAATGGCGAAGATATTGGCGGCCAGAGGGGGTGGGGGGGAGCAGGGCTGGGAAATGGATAAACTGTCCATCATCTCAGGATGCCTCTTTCTGGCCTCCGATATCTTCCCCATCGCCAACACTGTACCATAAGTGTTTTTTTTTCATCAAATTTTATACAAGCAAAGCAATACTTACAAAATTTTCATTTGATCTTATCTGCAGTGTGCTCATAAAGAAGTCCTCTGAGTGGTAGTTAAAGTTAAGGAATGAGAAGGATTACCTACTCTCAAGCCCCATCCTTTAGGTGTGGAAAGTGAGGCTTCAGGAGAGGTCATTGCAAGTATGGACCCAGGAGCCAGATCTGATTCAAGATTTAGTAAAGCCACTTTTAGACACCAATGAAAGCTGTGAGTTACACGGTTTGTTACATAGACCTCTTGGATATAGGTTGACACATTCCCAAGTGGATATCCGATAGAATTTTTCTTGATGTGTGGTATCCAAGATATTTAACTTTATTCGTAAACAGATATATGCTACCATTTCATTTGGGGATTCACATTGAGAGATCATACATTAGGTTAAAAATTCAAATTCTCATCAAATCTTGCATGTTCTTTTTTTTCCCAGGAAGTGAATAATTTTTCAAATAGTGCTTTGGGAGACCTTGTAATGGAAGGACACCTTGTCTGACGATGCTCTTCAAGAGTTTTCTTTACTGAGTTATGGGATTTAAAAGTCTTTTTTTTGTCAGTGGGGACTTTTTTTTATTCAGAAGAATGTGACAGGATCCCATCTTCAGCCACCAGAAAGAGGAAAGTTTGCCCCCAGAATTAGACCACTGACCTCATCTGTTCATTTTTCTGTACTGCTCAGCTCTTCACTTTGTGTGAAAATTGTTGTGTAGTGCTGTGCTGTGGTGAATGAACCATTACTCTGAATTGACTTCTGGCCCATGGCATGCACTGTGTTATCTGACCCCATTTAGGTTTTTGTTTTCATTATGCAAATACCTGATAAGTCACAAATCACCCTGGCAGGCACCATCACCTTTTTATTTTTTTACTTTTTTGGGGGATCACACCCAGCGATGCTCAGGCGTTTCTCCTGGCTCTGCACTCAGGAATTACTCCTGGCGATGCTTGGGGACCATATGGGATGCCAGGGATCGAACCCAGGCCGGCATGGGCCTGCCGCGTGCAAGGCAAATGCCCTACCCGCTGGACTATCGCTCTGGCCCCCTCCTTTTTTAATTTTTTTTAATTAAGACACCGTGAGACACCAATGACTGTTAGAGTTATTGATGTCAAAAGAGGGGTTCGACAGGGGTGATACCATTTCACCAAAACTCTTCAGTGCCACCCTCGAGAACATCATGTGACAATTAGAATGGGAAGGAATGGGAGTGAAGATAGACGGTCGGCAACTACACCACCTCTGCTTTGCTGATGATATCATTTTAATAACACCAAGCATTAGCCAAGCGGCACAAATGCTGGCTGACTTTGACCGAGAATGTGGAGAAAGATAGGTCTACAGCTGAATCTAAACAAAACAATGTTCATGAAAAATGAACTAGTTCCAGAGGCCCCATTTACTCTCAATGGAACAGACATCTCTGAATGCAGCAGTTATGTGTACCTAGGTCGAGAAGTCAACATGATGAACGACCTAAAACCTGAGCTGCACAGGAGGAAGAGAGCGGCATGGAATGCCTTCAAAGGCATCAAAGAAATAGCTAAAAGGACAAAGAACCTCCAGCTCCGGGCACGTCTCTTTGACTCCACCATTCTCCCTGCATTAACATACTCCTCAGAGACCTGGGCCTTACGAAAGCAGGATGAGAATGCTATTCAGGTTTCCCAAAGAGGAATCGAAAGAGCTATGCTTGGAATATCACACCTCACTCAATGAGAGAAGGAATCCGAGCTCCACCCTCTATCGCTATTCCAGAATCAGGGACGCTGTATCATTTGCCAAGGCATCAAAAATCAAATGGGCTGGACATATAATGCGATTTGGAGATGACCACTGGCTAGAGCCATTACCGACTGGATCCCACGGGATGTCAAAAGATCACATGGCCGCCCACTTACAAGATGGTCAGACTTCTTTGTAAAGACCCTGAAGGAACGGTTTGAGGCTCTTCATATTCCTGAATCAACCAGATGCCATTGGGCTACATTGGTACTTGATAGGGTCCAATGGAAATGTTACTGGCACCCACTTGAGCAAATCGATGAATAATGGGATTCAAGTGATCAAGTGAAGGCACTGTGAGCCATGTCCACCTGCCCACACACCAAATTCCGCAGAATGGATATGTCATTCCCAAAGCTTTACCTTCTGAAATCTGACATGTCATTTCGTTGGTAAAGAAGCGAACAGCACCCAGCCCAGACGAAGTTAGAGCCGAACATCTGAAGAACCTGCTGTTAGTACTCATCAATACACTGGCTCAGCCCTTCACACCCTACCTGTCTGAATGCAAGGTGCCCTCCCAATGGAAAACTAGCAGGACAGTTCTGCTGTTCAAGAAGGGAGACATCCACGACATTGGCAACTATTGCCCCATCTGCCTGTTGTCCATCATCTACAAGCTGTTCACTCAAGTCATCCTGAACAGGATTGGCAGAACATTAGATGAAGGACAACCATGCAAGCAAGCTGGCTTCTGAAAAGGATTCAGCACAATCGACCATATCCACACGGTAACCAAGCTCATTGAGGTTTGTAGGGAGTACAAGATGCTGCTCTGTCTCATGTTCATTGATTTAAAGAAAGCCTTTGATTCTGTTGATACCAAAGCGGTCATCAAAGCCCTAACCAAACAGAGCGTTCAAACCCAATACATCAAGATCCTTCATGAGCTGTATTACAGATTCACCACCAGGATATCACCATTCTACAAGGAAGTGATCATTGATGTCAAAAGAGGGGTTCGGCAGGTGATACCATTTCACCAAACTCTTCAGCACCACCCTTGAGAATGTCATGTAACAATTAGAATGGGAAGGAATGGGAGTAAAGATAGATGGTCGGCAACTACACCACCTCCGCTTCACTGATGACATCATTCTAATAACACCAAACATTAGCCAGGCAGCACAAATGCTGGCTAGCTGTGACCGAGAATATGGAAAGATAGGTCTACAGCTGAATCTCAATAAAACAATGTTCATGAAAAACGAACTAATACCAGATGTCCCATTCACTCTCAACGGCACAAACATCTCTGAAGGCAGCAGTTATGTGTACCTAGGTCGAGAACTCTACATCATGAAACCTAAAACCTGAGCTGTGCAGGAGGAAGAGAGTGGCATGGAACGCCTTTAAGAGCATCGAAGAAATAGCTAAAAGGACAAAGAACCTCTACCTCCAGGCACATCTCTTCGACTCCACCTTTCTACCTGCGTTAACATATGCCTCAGAGGCCTGGGCCCAACTAAAGCAGGATGAGAATGCTATTCGGGACTTCCAAAGAAGAATCGAAAGAGCTATGCTTGGAATATCACACCTCATTCAAATGAGAGAAGGAATCTGGAGTTGTGACCTCCGTCAATGATCGAGAGTCAGGGACACTGTCCTGTTTGCCAAGATGTCGAAAATCAAATGGGCTGGACATGTAATGCGATTTGGAATTGATCGCTAAACTAGAGCCGTTACCGACTGGATCCCACGGGACATCAAAAGATCGAGTGGCCTCCCACCTATGAAATGGTCAGACTTTTTTTTTTCTTTTTGGGTCACTCCCGGCAATGCTCAAGGGTTACTCCTGGCTCTGCACTCAGGAATTACTCCTGGCAGTGCTCAGGGGTCATATGGGAGGCCGGGGATAGAACCCGGTCGGCTGCATGCAAGGCAAACACCCTACCCACTGGACTACCACTCCGGCCCCAAGATGGTCAGACTTCTTCATCAAGACCCTGAACGAATGGTTTGAGACTCTTCGTATTCCTGGAGCAAGCAGATGCCATTGGGCTACACTGGAACGTGATAGGGACAAATGGAAACATTACTGGTGCCTGCTTGAGCAAATCGACAAATAATGGGATATCAAGTGATGAAGACACTGTGATTTACAAAGTTATTCATGGTTCAGTTTCAGGCACACTCTATTCTAGCACCAAGCACACAACCAGTGAGGTTTTCCTCCACTAGTTGCCCCAAGTTCCCTCTCACCCTCCCCCCACATACCCCAGCCTGTCTATTTGACAGCCACGATTTTTTTTAAAGTTTTAAACTTTATTTAAGCACCATGATTTACAGAGTTGTTCACAGTACAGTTGTTTCAGGTGTTCAGTATTCCAACACCAGTCTCACCACCTAATGTGCCCTTACCACCACCAGAGACCCTAGTTTCCCACCCCACTCCCATGCCTGCTCCCTTAGCAGGCACTAATTCTATTGCTTATTACAACATATATCTCAATGGTATTGCTAAAGTCATGACCTTTTAATTAGTAAATCACACCATCTGTGTTACTGCTTTCACTTATTGAACTTTTTAAACGTCATGGGCTCTCTTTTTTAAACGTCATGGGCTCTACTCAATATTTTTAATGAAGTTATTCATTTTAATTTCTTACAAATATTCAGTATTCAACCCCCAAACCCTCAATGATAAACCTACCACCATTGCAACTTCCTACCACAGTTATTTCCAATTTTCCAAACCACTGCTTAAGCCTGCCCCCTAAGCATGCCCTTAATAGTTTATTTTATATTTCTTGTTATACCTAATTTACTAAAAAATGATAAATATTTTCTTAAAGATAGTTAGTGGAGAATGGTCAATCTCACCATGAAACCATTAAGACATTAATCCCTTTGTATAAGAAATTACTGATACGTTCTTACAGGATAGGAATTGTGACTATATATTTTGTTTCTGCTTGCTTATAACTTACATCTATTAAATGTGATGTACTACTTGGTTTATCAGTATACTAGAGTTTGAGATGTCGTGCTGCCACTCCAGGAATTCCAAAGATTGTAACTGGGTGATAAATTTGAAGTTAAAAATTATACCTGGGCAGTGCTTTGGGGACATGGGAGCGGAAGAACAGGGAGATGTGGGAAGGGGCCCATCCCCGATTCCGTGAGAGCCTGGAGATGTCACTCACAAAATCACAGGAATGTTTTGTTGTTGTTTGTTTTGGGTCACACTTGGTATTGATCAGGGTTTATTCCCTAGCTCTTCACTCAAGGATCATCCCTAGTAGGACTTGGGGGGACCATATGGGGTGCTAGGGATTGAAGCCAGATCAGCCACCTGCAAGGCAAATGCTCTTCCCTCCGTACTATCACTCAGACCCTTGACAGGCACATTTTATATCTGTCTGTCTGTCTGTCTGTCTGTCTGTCTGTCTGCCTGCCTGCCTGTCTGTCTGCCTGTCTGTCTGTCTGTCTGTCTTCTGTCTGACTGTCTGTCTGCCTGCCTGCCTGCCTGTCTGCCTGCCTGCCTGTCTGCCAGTCTGTCTGTCTGTCTTCTGTCTGACTGTCTATCTGTCTATCTATCTATCTTGCTTTTTGGGTCACGCCCGGCAATGCTCAGGGGTTACTCCTGGCTCTGCACTCAGGAATTACTCCTGGTGGTGCTCAGGGGACCATATGGAATGCCAGGAATCGAACCCGGGTCTGCTGCATGCAAGGCAAACGCCCTACCCGCTTATGCTATCACTCCGGCCCCAACAGGCACATTTTTAAAGTTTGGAAATTGTGGTTTGGGTCTCCTGCTTTCATTGTTCGTGACTGTGGTTTGGATAGGCAGCTATACCACAACTCTAGACCACTGATGTACCTAAGGTCCTTGACTGCTGCCTGCCTTTACTTCCCGTATACCTCTTCCTGCTTCTCCCCTCAATTTCTTTCCTTCTCTGTTCTCCCTCCTTTCTCTAGGGCTAAGGGTCATCCTAGATATCCCCCTTGTTGACTGCATTGAGTTCCCTTATCCAGTTATTCTATATTATCTGTGGTAAGAGATAGGCGAGGTCTTCTGTGTTCCTCCTTCTTCTGGCTTCACTTAACATATCTCCTAGTTCCATCCAAGTTGCCCCAAATCGCATGATTTCATCATTCCTTACAGTTGTGTAATATTCCACTGTGTAGATATTTCACATCTTTCTGATCCATTGATCTGTAGTTGGACATCTAGGTTGATCCCATATCTTAGATATCTTAGTACTAGTGCAGGACATGTGTATGAGTAATAGCATGCATATGTTCTTTTGAATAAATGTTTTCTTGCTCTGTGGGTATATAGATAGAAGTGAAATTGCTGAGTCTTATGGGAGCTCAATTCTTAGTTTACTGAGAAATCTCCATACTGTTTTCCACAGAGATTGAACAAGACAATATTCCCACTAAAAGTGGATAGGAGTTCCTTTTTTCACCACATCCCCATTAAAGCAGATTGTTCCCAAGATTTTTGATATATGCTTTAATGGTATTTCACTGTCATCTTGACTTGAATTTCCCTAGAAAGTGATAACGAGCATTTTAAGAAAATAAATATAGTGAACATTTTTTTCATGTTAAATATACTTTTTATTCTGATATAACATCTATAATCTAATTTTTCCAGTTTGATATTTAAATATTTTATAACATTTAAATATTCAATAATTAAACTGTCAGCCAGATCTTGCTTCCTGGTGTTTTTTTTTGTTGTTGTTGTTGTTGTTGCTTTTTGGGCCACACCTGGCAATGTTCAGGGGGTTACTCCTGGCTCTGCACTCAGGATTTACACCTGGTGGTGCTAAGGGGATATGGGATGCCGGGAATCGAACCCGGGTCGGCCACATGCAAGGTAAACGCCCTACCCGCTCTTCTATCACTCTGGCCCCACTTCTGTTTTTCTTTCACATTGATAACTATCACATCCTACTGAGTAATTTTCCATTAATTTAAAGTCATTCTTTAAAATACATTAAGTTCTGGGCCGGAGCGATAGCCCAGCGGGTAGGGCGTTTGCCTTGCATGCAGCCGGCCTGTGCTGGCCCGGGTTCGATTCCCGGCATCCCATATGGTCCCCTGAGCACCGCCAGGAGTGGTTCCTGAGTGCAGAGCCAGGAGAAACCCCTGAGCATTGCCGGGTGTGACCCAAAAAGCAAAAAAAAAAAAAAATACATTAAGTTCTGACAGTTGCTGCCATTTTAACATTCCAAGTCTGTTTCCTATACTACCGTGTGATTTTTCTCTTTGCCAGAAGGGTGGAAGGTGCTCCAAAGCAGTGCTCAGGTCATGGGAACCACTCCTGCCAATACTTGGTCAGCTGGATGCCAGGGTTCAGTGCTCATGCCTGAAGTTATGCTACTCTGGTCCTGCAGTGCTGGGGAGCACCACAGCCACACCCCTGGAGCTTAGGGGCCCACCAGGGCTATATCCAAAGGCTCTGGGAGACCCTGCAGCACTGGAGATTGAGGGTCCTATGTAGGCAAAGCTTGCTATTGGGACTCCGTGCTGTCTTTCTGACCTCTGCAATGGGATTTATTTTTTAAGTATTTTATTTTGTCACCGTGAGATACACAATCACAAAGATACACAATTAAAAAATTCATACCTGGGTTTTGGTCATACAGTGTTCCAGCACCCATCCCTCCACCAGTGCCCATCTCCCACCACCAACTACCCAGTTCCCTCCCCCTCCCCAGCCGGCCTCCAAGGCAGGTTCCCCATTTCTTTCCCTTTCTCTCTCTCTCTCCCTTCCTTACCCTCCAGACTATGGACTACAGAACATACATTAAAGGTTTGTCATGTGTATCCTTTTGCCTGTATTTATGTTCAGTTCTAGGTTGGCACTTCGTACCCTCGACAATTGTCAGCACACTGTTCCATTCTCTGTCCTACCCAGCCTCTGACTCTCACACGTTTGCGACAATTTCCACCCTTGACAAGACCTAGGGATTTATTTTCAATATGAAATTCACATTTAGAGGACAACGTTCATTGTATTACTATGTGATGCAGTCACTTCTGTCTGATTATGAAACATTCTCAGCACCCCATAAAGAATAATTATATCTATTACAGTGAGTCTCAACTTCCTCTTCTTTGCATCTCCTGGCCACTAATTTACTATATTTCTCTGTGAATTGTTCTGTTCTGAACATTTCATCTGAATATGTAATCATATAATATCTGTGCTTTTGTCTGACTTCTTATACTTCTTTGCATGTTATAGTATGTATTGGTACATAATTATCTGTCATTATTTTTGTTATTATTATTTTGGACCCAGCCAGCCATGTTAAGGAATCACTCCTGGTGGTATTCAAGGGGCAGTATTTGGTACCAGGGATCAAACCGGATTAGCTCCGTGCAAGGCAAGTGCCTTATCCACTATACTCTCTCCAGCCCTTAATTCTCTTTTATAAAGTAAGTACTATTTTGTGTGGTTTTACCATATTTTGTTTATCCACTTATCGATGGATACCTGGTAGTTTCCACTTTAGAGCTCTTATGAATGAGTAGTGATTCTGTGTATTTTATGTGAGCGTATTTTTCTCTTCTTTTTAGAGACCTACTCTGTGGAGTAAAATTGCTGGATCATAGGGTAACTCTTTGAGGAAATGCTAGAATTTTTTCCCTGGTGGCTGCACCATTTTACAGTCTCACCAGTAAAGCATAGGGTTCAGTTTCTCTATACTCTTTCTAACACTTATTATTTATCATGTTCCAGTAATGGCTTATTGTGGTTTTGACGTGTATCTAATAGTGTTTTGCAACATAGTTTAACATGCTTATTCTGTGAATGAGCCATAGTTTGTTTAAACCGTTTATTTTCTTAAACTTTAGAACATTTCCACAATTTCCTGGTAATAACTGATTGGTAGTTGCATTTTATCAGTATATATCATCAACATGTCCATCTAACTCTATTCTGTAGCTGTCTCCCAGCATCCATTGAGTTATTTCTGAATGGCATTTATGTGGTGGCATTTATGAGACTTGCCACTGCTCGGAGCACTCACTGTACCAGACACAGAGTCATCTGTGGCCTGGAGCCAGAAAGACTTTACAGCTAAAAATAGACATGTTGAAACCTGGTTAGAGGGAAGGGAGTGAGACAGGAACATATTGGATCAACTCTTATATGGTGTGAGGAATGTGGAAGGTAGTTTTAGGGAATTAACTTTTTGTACTGTGTTGAAATCTAGAAGATAAATAAGGCATCAGTGCCCAGGTCACACTCTGGTACATTCTGTGCTCCAGAGGGAAGTATATTTCTTTGCTAGGAAATGAAAATGATCCAGTCTCCTGATGCTCAAATGACTCCTTTAAAAATCTGACTATGGGTTTGAAGCAATAGTAAAATAGAAAGGGCATTTTTGTCCTGCACACAGCTGACCCAGATATGATCTCCAGCATCCCATATGGTCCCCGAGCATCATCAGGAGTAATTCCTGAGTCCAGGGCCAGGAGTAACCCCTGAGCATCGCTGGGTGTGACCTGAAAAGCAAAAAAAAAAAAAAATCTGACCTACAAACATGACATGGAGCATGAGGGTCTCTGATCCTGGGCAAAATAGTGTATGACAGTAAGTTTCTGACACTGACACAGTTCCTTCCTTTTTTGAAGCTTACAGAAAATTGGACTACACTTTCATAAGAATTGTTATAAAGAAAGACTTAGACTGTTTTTGTTTGTTCTGGGGCCACACTTTGAGGTGCTCAGGTGTAATTTCTGGTGGTGCTCTGGGGACCACCTGCGATGCAAGGGATGGAACTCAGCTTGGCCGTGTGCAAAGCAAGTGCGTTCCCTACAGTGCCATCTCTCCGGCCCAGAACTAAAGTCCTAAGAGGACTGCTGACACATGTTTGTCTTCGTCATTGCAAAAAAAAAAACACTTTAAGAAAACAAATGTGGGAGACCAACTACTCACTTTAAGTCCTCATGCCAGATAAAAATACTTTCTCTCTCTCTGTTTCCTTCAAACAAGACTGAAAATAAAATATACCATGAAACGTTGCCACAGAGGTGTGAAATGAATATATATATTTCTCAACTTGTTGGTTGTTACAAACAGTATGCTTGGTCTTAGACTGTTATATTTTTGAAAAGAAAAAATCTATAAGAGCTTTTATGATCTAGTTGAGGTATAGTTCAGGCATTTACATGTCAGAGGTATTTGATGATAGTCATAACTATGGATTTGAAGATAGTTACATAACTGTAGAGCTTAGGATTAGAAAAATGGTATCTTCAGAAAATACCAACTTTGGGGTCGGAGTCGGAGTCCAGTGGGTAGAGCTTGCCTTGCTCGCAGCTAACCTGGATTCGATTTCCAGCTTCCTCTATGGTCCCTTGAGTGCCATCAGCAGTAATTACTGAGTTTAGAGCCAGGAGCAATCCCTGAGCATTGCTGAGTGTAGCTCTCCCCGAAACAAAAAAGTATACAATATTTTGTGACTAGTTGGAATGTGTTAGCTCTATAGAGGAATCTCAGAAATAATTTTGTAGTAAGAGCTGTTTGTATGGAAGAATATGAAGAGAACCAGATTATAAGGATTAAACTCTTTCAAGAAATCTAATATATGGGGGAGAAGAAATTGGGATAGAAGGAGAACAAATGGAAGAAGTAACTCGTATGGACTAAGATATGAAGTTCTACTTTGCCTTTTACAGTTGATTCTCTGCCACCCCAGCACACACATGCACACATGATCTCACATACACATCCTTTAAAATTCACCCTTAATCTGAAACTCCTAACAGCTCCTAAGTGTTTCAGCATTCTCCAAGTGAGGTCCTTAAGCAGTTTATTAACCATATACCATACAAGTATAAATTATGAGAAGATGGATGATACAGAGGCATTTTTCTCGACTGTTACATTAACCTATAGAAACCCATAGTTAGTATCCTCAGGAGATTTGCTTATTCTATTTTTGATTCACAGTCAAGAATGTGTATATTTTATTTAGTTCCCTTGAATATTTTGTCAGTGTTTTGTGAATATTTTGGTGTTGCTTTGACATCAATTGGTGCAGCTCCTCCCCTTGTGCTACAGCTTAATCCATGTATTCCTGTCATGAAATTACAAGTAGAACCACATTGCTTCAAGACTTGATAGGTTTCAGACATGGAACTTTGCTTGTTTCATATTACTTAATCGTCACAACTTCCCCACAATTAAGTTGTTGTTCTATCTTATCCTGATTTTTAGAATTAAGAAAATTGAAGTTCAGAAGTATTAAATGATTTTCTCATAACTAATTAGTGCTTAGTTATAATAGATATGAAATTTGAATCCATATTGATAAGTGTAGCTTCAAATTAGAGTTAGTTATTTTATACCACCATTTTTTATGTTTCATTTAGAAATCTCTTTAAAGTTATGTATGACATAAACATAACTCAGTGCTCAAATAAATAAAATGTGTTCACTCTAATAATTAAAACACAGTCTTCAGTTCGGCTAGACCTAGGAACTTCAATTAATGTTATGAGAGCCTTACTTCTCTCTACCTCTCAACCTCGCATGCCTTTCTTTGTTGACTCTATTTTCGTTCAGGATGCTCTGTGAGATTTAAAAGGATAATTATTGACAACTACAGTAAATCATATGAGCTTGTGGCTCTAGAGGCTTGGAGTGCTCTGTTTTTCAGACCTGATCATTGCTTATCCTGAAGGTACAGAATTAATCATTACTCAGCTACCTGGACAAAGGAAGGGGTATCCTAAAAAGGAAAAGGGGGTGATTTGTCTTTTTAAATTTATCAGAAATAAGCCCTGAGCTCAGGTGGGTGTCACAAAAACAGACAGACAAATAATCATACCCAGAGTTGACTGTAAGCAAGAGAGTCATGGAAAGGCATGAGAGGACAGGGACAAGTCATATGAGGGAAATGGTATGCACTGAATGTTTTCTCTTTGGGATATTTTATTTTCAAAGCATCAAATAAAAATTTTAATAAAGCCCCCATGATTTACAGAGTTAGTCATAGTAGGATTTTAGATGTGCTGTGTTCCGGTACCAATCCCTCGACCTACATTGTCTTCTCTCTAGCAAGGTTCCCAGGGTCCTACACCCCAACTTTGACACCTTGACAAGGGTCCCTTTTAAGTTTGGTTGTTGTAGTTTTTATTTAAGTTTTTTTCCAAGGGTTTATTTTTGTTGTTGTTGCTCATCTCTTGTTTTCAGTGTTGAAATCTTTACTTTTTTTCTTTGAAGGTGAAATCTGAAGTGCTAGACATGGCTGAGAATGTTTTTGATGATCAATACCTGAAATGTGCTGACAGGATGGAAATAAAGTATATTCCCCAGCTGCTGGAGGAGGAAAAAAACAACCAACAGCTTTTGAAGGATGTGTGGGGAAGTGCCCAGGCCAAATGGGAAGCCCGCAAGACTCAGAGGTTATTCCCTGCGACTTTTAAGGATAACCATGGAATTGCCCTGATGGCTTATATTTCTGAAGCTCAAAAGCAAAGTGACTTTTATCATCAGTTTAATGAAGCTGTGAAGATGGCTGGCAAATCTCGAAAAGATTATATCTATGACTTCCAGTTCAAAGCTTTTCATTTTTATTTGACAAGAGCCCTGCAATTGCTGAGGAGATCTTGTAAGGAAAGTTACAAAGATGCAGTGTACAGCACGGGTCAGCTTTCATTCTCATTTGGAGGGGCTCAACCAAGCCAGACTTAACCATGTCACCATGGCGCAGTCAACCAAACCAGAAGCTACTACTGACCAAAACACTTTGTTAACCATCTACCCGTGCTTTGGCATTGATGTTAAAAAAATTTCTTGGGGACGGTGAAAAAACTTTCTTAATACCTTCGAATGAGGTTTTTCATGTGTCACAGGTTGGAGCAAGCGGTAACCTTATTCTTCACAGCACCAACAAGACCTGCAGCCATTATGAGTGTGCATTTCTAGGTGGTGAGTGTCCCCTCTCTGTCTGTGCTGTCTGGGAGGGTGGCATGAGATGGGTCCAGGGAGAGGTCAGAAAGGATCAATGACATTGGTGATCTCCAGTCAAATTCTCGTCATATGATTTTTTTTCTTATAATTCAATTCTATGAAAAAAAATTTCAGTATTATTCAAGTTAAAAATAATATTATAAGACAGTAATTTTAAAGCAGGAATAAATTTTCCCTGCAGTGTCATTCGGCACTGACTGGAAGCATTTTCAGTTGGTGAATCACCCCTGGTCGTTACTAGTGTCTGTGTAGCGGAGAGAGACCAAGTTCAATGCTAAACCATATACAGGCTAGCCCTTCACAGTCAAAAAGAACCTAGTCCAAATCCTGCTTAGTGACTTAAGGGGAAAATAGCAACCCCCTGCCCCAAATGCTTCTACCTTTAATTTCTACTCAGGGCATCCCTTTAATTTTTTATTTTATTTTTTTTGAAGTTTTACAGATTTTATTAAGGAGGTTTTAGGAAAGGGAAGGAGGAGGGAAAAGTGAGAGAGAGAGAGAGAGAGAGAGAGAGAGAGAGAGAGAGAGAGAGAGAGAGAGTACACATCACAAGAGGGGAGATGCGGGCGACACACGTGCTCGTGTACCACATGTGCTCGGCCAAATGGGTCTAGGCAGCATGTGTGCCCAGGCAGCATGTGCGCTCCTTTAATTTTTTAAAATTAAAATGTTTATTTACCATTTTGCAATACTGCATACATTTAATTGACCTCACCCTCCATTCCTCCACCTCCTGTCTTCTCACCCTCTGGTAACCAGCACAATTTTTGCAAGTCCAAGAGTATTTTTGTTGGGATTTGTTAGTTTGTTTGCATTGGTTATTTTTATTTCACATGTGAGAGTACCCTTCTTTTACTTTTTGCCTTATTTGGCTTAGCAGATTGCCTCCAGTTACAGTCATGTTATTGCAAAAAGCAAGATTTCTTCTAGTTTTCACTGCCAAGTAGTAGTCTGCTGAATAGATAAGCCACGCCTTTATTCAATCAGTCACAGTGGGCACTGAGGTTGTTTCCATGATTAGATAATACACACCTTTATTCAGTCATTCATGGGTGAACACTGAGGTTGTTTCCGTGTTTTGACTATTGTGAATAATGCTGCTCTGAAAATAGAAAAGCATCTTTTCACATTAGTGTTTTCATATTCTTTGGGATTGTCTTAGGAGTCATATTGCTGAGTCATTTCTATTTTTAGTTTTTTAATATCTATTTATATATAGAGGCTTCACCAATTCACATTCTCATGAGCACTGAACCAGAGTTACATTTTCTCTGCTTCCTCGCCAGTGTATTTTCAGTAATTTTGATAGAGTTTCTCAGTATGAGTTGATATCTCTTTGTTGTTTTGATGTGTATCTCTGATGATAAGTGCAGTTGGGAATATTATCATGTGCCTGTCACACATCTGTATGCCTTCTTTGGAGAAGAGTCTACCGAGATGTTATGTCCATTTGCTTTTCATTTATTTGTCTGTCTGTCTGTCTGTCTGTCTATCTATCTATCTATCCATCTTTCTATTCATTCATTAATCCATTTATTTTTCTATTTGTTTATTTATTTTTTTTTATTTATTTATTTGGTTGTTTGGGGGCCACATCAGCTGTGCTCAGCTCTTATTCGTGACTTTACATTTAGGGATCACTCCTGGGGGGCTCAGGGAACTATATGGGATCTGGGGATCGAACCCAGGTATATCACATATAAGACAAATGCCCCCTACCCACTGTGCTATCATTCCTGCCCACAATATGCTCATTTAAAAATTGTCTTTTTCGAATATGTATGCATTCATTATATACCTTGGATCATCACTATCACTATCTATCACTATCTTCCCGTTGATCATCTATTTGCTAGAGTGGGCACCAGTAATATCTCCATATGTCCTGTCTCATGCTAGTAGAACCCAAAGGCATCCCCTTGCTCCAGGAACATAAAGAGCCTCGAAGCCATTATATTAGGTCATGGGAATGACCTAATATAAATGTTACTGGTATTTGGCATATCAGATACAACACGAGCAGCTTGCCAGGCTTGCCGTGCGGGTGGCATACTGTTGTAGTCACCTCTAAATAAAGCAATTATTGATGAACCGGGTGGCGCGCGAGCCGGGCTGTGATAGTCTGGTCTGCTGGGTGGAGTTGTGACGAGAAAGAAGTCCAGATGTGGAAAGCGGCAGCCCCCATGGAGTGGGCGGGGGGGTCGTCTGGCTTGTTGTGAGGCTCTGCTGGGGTGGCAGGCCAGGGCTAGAACCTGCCATGCCTCCCGGGTGCCTCATGAGCGGCTGGGCACGGGGAGAGCAAGTAGCAGCTCTGCCCCATGTCTGAGAGTCTCTGGTATCATTTTTATGGTATATGATGTGTACATATCTTCCCTCAGTTGTTAGAATTCCTTTTTGGTTTTGTAGTGATTTCATTCACTATACAAAAAACATTTCAGTTTGTTGTATTTTATTTATTTTTATTTTTTTATTTGCATTTGAGTCAAATTCATTCAGAGTAGAGATGCATTGCCTATGTTTTTGCTTAAGTCTTATAGCTAAATCTTAATCCGTTTTGTGCTGTAGTAGTTTTTACATATAGAGTTAAAAAATTCAACATATTTCTATATAGATATTTGTAATCTGCCTTTATTATATTAATTTCAGTATTTCTATTAATTTGCAGGTGGTAATTTCTTATGTAAATTATCATATACCTCCAAATAGTGATAGCTTCATGTAGTTTCATGTTTTTCACTCTGGTTTTACATTTTAATTTGGATTCATTTTACATGTTTTTGTCCCCAAATTTCTAGCTGTACTTACAAAATACTCTGTGTGTGTGTGTGTGTGTGTGTGTGTGTGTGTGTGTGTTTGGACCACACCTGGCTGTGCTCAGGACTTACTCCTGGCTCAGTGCTCAGGGATCACTCATGAAGAGGTGCTCAGAGTACTTTATGTGGTGCTGCAGGTCAGCTGCATGGAGGGAAAGCTACTAAACCACTGGACTATTTCTTATGTTCTCTTGTAAAATACTTTTCACCCTGCCCCTCGAGGTGTTGCAGGTGTGGCTGCAGTGCCCAGCTGCATTGGCAGGTGGCAGACAGGAGATAGGCTTGTCTACACCCCCCCAGGGCTCTGACCTGTGGGCCCTGGATGGTGGATGGTCTGACATAGGAAGAACAGTGTGCAGCCACGCAAGAGTCTTGGATAATGAAGTAGGCTGGGACAGGTCCTTCCCAGGATCTTTCACATCTGTACAACATAATGATCATTGTAGTTGTAACAAACTGGGGAGGTTGATGGGGAATTAGGAACTATAATGTCACATTAGAAATCACTGCTGAAGCCGGATGGGACTCGTCCACCACGCTAGCCACCATTTTCATTGTCCAGACGCTGGGAGAATGTCCCACGACCAGAGGACCAGCAAAGCCGGTTCGAGCCCAAGTAGGCGGCTCCAAGAGGCGGGAAGCACTGGGAAGTCGTCAGACGGAGGTGCGGTCACCCCTTCCCCCTCCATCGTGACTAGCCCGGTTTCCCGCCCAGGAGCCGCTGACGGGCCCGGCATCCAGAGTCTTGCAGACGGCTCGGGAGGCGGGGAGCCTGGCTTGCGCCGGGCCTCAGCTGACTATGGAACCCCGAGGAGGGCAGATGGGCTTTGGGGTGGGCCCGTCGCCTCCGGAGGGTCCCGGAAGCAGCCGGATGGGACCTCGTCCACCACGCTAGTCACCATTTTCACTGTCCAGACGCTGGGAGAATGTCGAACGACCAGAGGACCAGCAAAGCCGGTTCGAGCCCAAGTAGGCGGCTCCAAGAGGCGGGAAGCACTGGGAAGTCGTCAGACGGAGGCGCGGTCACCCCTTCCCCCTCCATCGTGACTAGCCCGGTTTCCCGCCCAGGAGCCGCTGACGGGCCCGGCATCCAGAGTCTTGCAGACGGCTCGGGAGGCGGGAGCCTGGCTTGCGCCGGGCCTCAGCTGACTATGGAACCCCAAGGAGGGCAGATGGGCTTTGGGAGTGGGCCCGCCGCCTCCGGAGGGTCCCGGAAGCAGCCGGATGGGACTCGTCCACCACGCTAGCCACCATTTTCATTGTCCAGACGCTGGGAAAATGTCCCACGACCAGAGGACCAGCAAAGCCGGTTTGAGCCCAGGTGCGCAGCGGCGCCATGGCCACTAGGGTGGTGAAACAATGATGTTTTTTGGTACACTGCATTCCGCGAACAGCAGGAGGGTTTGCTGAGAGGGAGATATACAGAGGAAGGAGATGACATATAGAGCCCGCCGGGTGATTGGGATTCGGGAGGGGGAGGGAGACAGGACGTTGGTGATGGGGAGATGGGTTCGAGTGAAGGGTGCATCTTGGAACCCTGTGGAGCCAGGACTCCACATGAGCATCCTTCAATTTAAAAAAAAAAGGAGAAAAGGTGGAATAAATAAATAAATAAATAAATATCTGCAGGGCTAGCCACAATGTGTAAAAGAAGAGGGAGAGAGATGCAGAGATAGAGAGAAAGAGAGGAAGCAGGGCTACCTGCTATTAAGGCAGCCTGGGGGGTGAGTGGGAGGGGGTGGAGTACATTGGTGGTGGAAATGGGGTACTGGTGGAGGGATGGGTGCTGGAATACTGTATTACCAAGAACCAATTGCACCTTTGTAATTGTATGTCTCACGGTGGTATAATAAAGAATAAAAAATTAAAAAAAAAATAAAATACTTTTCACATTTATTTTTATGACTATGTAATTTTATAATTCCTTTTGTGGTATATCACGTTAATTTACTTCCATATATCAAATCATTCTTGCTTCATCCCTGAGATGAATCCCACGTGGTCTTGATGAAGAATTCTTTTGCTGTATTTTTAGATTTAGGGTTAGGGAGCCCTTCCAGATACTCTGAGCCAATTTGACAGCAGTTCCGGCACAGCACTGAGGGTTCTGTGCTGAGGCACTTCCCTGGAGGCTTTCTCAGGATGTCCAGGCCTCCAGCACCGTGTCCATGATCTCCTGTTAACTTGTTCCCTTGATCATTATACATGTCTGTCTTTGTCTTCTGAGAGTATTTTATGAAGCAGGACGATAGGATTATTGCCTTGAAATTCCTTCAGCCTTTTACAATGAGTCTATGCTTGTCTGTATTTCACTATCACTATCTATCTATCACTATCTTCCCGTTAATGATCTATTTGCTAGAGTGGGCACCAGTAATATCTCCATATGTCCTGTCTCATGCTAGTAGAACCCAAAGGCATCCCCTTGCTCCAGGAACATAAAGAGCCTCAAGCCATTATATTAGGTCATGGGAATGACCTAATATAAATGTTACTGGTATTTGGCATATCAAATACTACATGAGCAGCTTGCCAGGCTTGCCGTGCAGGGTGGCATACTGTTGTAGTCACCTCTAAATAAAGCACTTATTGATGAACTGCGTGGCCACTAGTGGCC
Organism: Cryptotis parvus; assembly: GCA_021461705.1. Taxonomy (NCBI): domain Eukaryota; kingdom Metazoa; phylum Chordata; class Mammalia; order Eulipotyphla; family Soricidae; genus Cryptotis; species Cryptotis parvus. The sequence goes on from JAJIBD010028306.1 coordinate 33,387, forward strand.
ACGCGAGCCGAGCTGTGATAGTCTGGTCTGCTGGGTGGAGTTGTGACGAGAAGGAAGTCCGAATGTGGAAAATGGCGGGTCCCATGGAGTAGGGGAGGGTGGTCTGGCTTTGTTGTGTGGCTCTGCTGGGGTGGCAGGCCAGGGCTAGAACCCTCCATGCCTCCTGGGCACCTCATGAGCAGCTGGGCACAGGGAGAGCAAGTAGCAGCTCTGCCCCATGTCTGAGAGTCTCTGGTTCAGCATACCTGGGCCAGATTGAAAAAAAAAATGCTGCAGGGTGGCTGTCGATGATCCGGGCTGTGATAGTCTGGTCTGCTGGGTGGAGTTGTCTGTATTTCTATCTGTATTTATGTGAAAAAAAAATTTTTTTTTTTTTTTGGGTCACACCTATCAGTGATCAGGGATTACTTCTGGCTCTGTAGTCAAGGATTACTCCCTGTGATGCTCTGGGGACCATACTGGGTGCCAGGGATTGAACCTGGATCAGTCACTTGCAAGGCGAGCACCCTACCTGCTGTACTGTCTCCAACTCTGTTTCTGAGGGGAGATATTTAATTACGTGTGTGTGTGTGTGTGTGTGTGTGTGTGTGTGTGTGTGTTTTGGGCCATACCTGGCTGGCAGTGTTCAGGGCTTACTTCTGGTTCTGTACTCAGAAATCACTTTGGTGAGCTCGAGGACTATATAGGATGCCGGGGGTCAAACCTGGGTCAGCCATGTGCAAGGCAGTTGCTTTCCCCACTCTACTATTAACTCTGGCTTTGAAACAGGAATGTTCCGTCGGATCGGAGACGCAGAGATGAGACTCCAGGCACAAGACATATTTCCATTACGTTTCTTTTTTTGCTTTTTTTTTTGTGACACCTGGCAATGCTCAGGGGTTTCTCCTAGCTCTGCACTCAGGAATTACTCCTGGCAGTGCTTGGGGGAACATATGGGATGCCGGGGATCGAACCCGTGCTGGCATGGGCTGGCCATGTGCAAGGCAAACACCCTACCCGCTGGACTATTGCTCCGGCTCCTCCATTAATATTTTTAATAATCACCAGCCGAGGGGCAGCAGCTCTCATCTTGGCAGCTGACTGACCACCTCAACAAGGACCCCAACTCCCTGGTATGCCTTATATGCCACCGGATCAAAGTTTTACTTAGTGTTAGTTCGCATAGCTTACACTACCAGGACATTTTACGTTTTTACCATAGGATTTATGGTGATAGGGAGGAGACAACCAGGAGCCAAAAAACCTGCAGGAGGTGCTATTTAAGTGAGGTGAGATAAGCAAATAGTGTAACAGTTTGTTAACTTAGCCTTCCTAATTAGCCCCAGAAGACAAGGTCTTGTCACACTTAGAAGTAACAGAAAAACAAGAAAAACCTGTTTTCTGTCTAACTTCAAGCAGTGTCCATTAGACTCCATCTTGGGCTAGTTACAGTCAACAAGGAAATATACAGAGAAATGACCTAGGATAGCATAGTCTGTGAAACTGCAGCTTGATTAACAGTCTCACTAGGGAATTCTACATACTAACTCTATTGGGAGACAGTCTCCCCAGAAAACCCTGTGTATCTACTAAAAGGCAGTATGCATCAGACCTTAGATCTACTTACTGCTACAGGCATCAATGTTTGCTTGTCTTTAGATCTGATGGTTTTATGGTGATGATTATAGATGGATCCTGTGTTTTCATATCTTCGATGCATGAGTTCAGATCATTTACATCTAAGGTGATTATTGATATATATCACTTCACTTGATCACTTGAATCCCCTTATTTATCAATTTGCTCGAGCGGGCACCAGTAACATTTCCATTTGAAACTATCACGTGCCAGTGTAGCCCAATGGCATCTGCTTGCTTCAGGAATACGAAGAGCCTCAAAGCGTTCATTCAGGGTCTTGACGAAGAAGTCTGACTATCTCATAGGTGGGGAGCCACATGATCTTTTGCTGTCCCGTGGGATCCATTCGGTAATGGCGATCGATTCCAAATCACATTACATGTCCAGCCCATCTGATTTTTGGCACCTTGGCAAATGAGACAGTGTCCCTGATTCTGGAATAGTGACGGAGGTTGGAACTCCGGATTCCTTCTCTGGCTTGAGTGAGGCATGATATTCCAAGCATAGCTCTTTTGATTCCTCTTTGGGAGACCCAAATAGCATTCTCATACTGCTTTAGTAGGGCCCAGGTCTCTGAGGCGTATGTTACTGCAGGGAGAACAGTGGAGTCGAAGAGATGTGCCCGGAGCTGGAGGTTCTTTGTCCTTTTAGCTATTTCTTTGATGCCTTTGAAGGCATTACATACCGCTCATTCTTCCTGTGCAGCTCAGGTTTTAGGTCATTCATCATGTTGACTTCTTGACCTAGGTACACATAACTGCTGCATTCAGAGATGTCTGCTCCATTGAGAGTGAATGGGTCCTCTGGAACTAGTTCATTTTTCATGAACATTATTTTGTTTAGATTCAGCTGTAGACCTATCTTTCCACATTCTCAGTCGAAGTCAGCCAACATTTGTGCTACTTGGCTAATGCTTGATGTTATTAGAACGATATCATCAGCAAAGCAGAGGTGGTGTAATTGCGGACCATCTATCTTCACTCCCATTCCTTCCCATTCTAATTGTTGCATGATGTTCTCGAGGGTGGCACTAAAGAGTTTTGGTGAAATGGTATCACCCTGTCGAACCCCTCTTTTCACATTAATGATCACTTCTTTGTAGAATGGTGAGATCCTGGTGGTGAATCCATAATAGAGCTCACGAAGGATCTTGATGTATTGATTTGAACGCCCTTTTTGGCTAGAGCTTCGATGACGGCTTCAGTCTCCACAGAATCAAAGGCTTTCTTTAAATCAATGAACGTTAGACAGAGCAGCATCTTGTACTCCCTACAAACCTCAATGAGCTTGGTTACCGTGTGGATATGGTCAATTGTGCTGAATCCTTTCCAGAAGCCAGCTTGCTCACATGGTTGTCCATCTAGTGTTCTGCCAATCCTGTTCAGGATGACTCAAGTGAATAGTTTGTAGATGACGGACAACAGGTAGATGGGGCCATAGTTGCCAATGTCGTTAATGTCTCCCTTCTTGAACAGTAGAACTGTCATGCTGGTTTTCCATTGGGAGGGCACCTTGCATTCGGACAGGTAGCGTGTGAAGAGCTTGAGCTAGTGTATTGATGAGTACGGACGGCATATTCTTCAGGTGTTTTGGTCTGACTTTGTCTGGGCCAGGTGCTGTTCCCTTCTTTACCGACGAAATGGCATGTCGGATTTCAGAAGGGAGAACGTTGGGAATGACATATCCATCCTGTGGAATTTGGTATGTGGGCAGGTGGATGTGGCTACCAAAGAGATCTGAGTAGATGTCATTGATAATCTTCTCCATTGCCTTTCTGGAAGATGTGATAGACCCATCAGGTCTATCAGAGGGCAGTCATCTTGGTCTTATAGTTGGCGAAGGACAGGTGGGTGTTGCGAATACTTTTCCCCGGCTTCTGCTGCATCTTCTAGTATTTCTGCTCTTCTCTCTTTGAGGTCTTCCTTTATCGCTTCTCTGCACAGCTTTGCAAGCTTGGACATTAGCATCTGGTCACCTGAGGCTCGCGCCTTTCCACGTTTGTGAATGAGCTCGAGAGTTTCTGAAGACACGCCGTCCTTTTGTGTCTTTCTCTCTCTCGGCATTTCATATTAATTAAGCATGCTAATTCTAAAAGTTCTCTTAGCTTGTAGAATTTTTGCTGAGAAGACTTAATAATAAAGTTTGTGTCTTGTCATTTTAGCAGGCTTTCACTTCTTCTCTTTTGATAATTTAACAATGATGTATCTTGGTGTGTTTTATTTTTTTTCTTAGAAATGTGGGTGGGGGCGGGCGATAGCACAGTAGGTAGGGCATTTGCCTGGCTGACCCAGATTAGAGCCCCCAGCATCCCATATAGTCATCCGAGCACTGCCAGGTGTAATTCCTGAGTGCAGAGCCAGGAATAATCCCTGAGGATTGCCAGGTATGACCCAAAAAGAAAAAAAAAGAAAAGAAAATGAATGTGGGTGTTCTATCAACTTCCCTGAATTGCTGTGCAGTCAGGAATCACTTCTGGCGGTGCTTGGTGACCTTTTGGAATGCCCGAGATTGAACCTGGGTTGGCTGTATGAAAGACAAAGCCCTCCCCTCTACTCTCTCTCGGCTCCTGAATCGGCTTTTTGTTCCCTTCTCTTTCCCTTCACTTTGAGGGGAAAATGAAGGAAATCATGAAGGGAAAATGTTGCCCTTCATTTTCTGGTGTATGCATTAGTTTTATGTTTCCTCTTCTATTGGAGACTAGTGGTTTTCGTGTGTATTTATCACTTTTTTTTTTGTCTCCTTCCATTGAAAATTATTGGAATTTCATCTTTTATTTTGCTGATTCTTGCCTCTTAGGAAAAGTCTGCTTTCTAGCTTTCCATGAAAGTTTTAATGTCATTTAATATTTCATATCTCACATCTTTGTTTTGAATTATTTTTTAGAGCTTCGGTCTCTTTGATGAAGAGCCGCAGCTTATGCATTTCCTGTTTTTTTTTAATTGATTGAGAAAGAACCATTGTTGCTTTATTGGCAGCAAGCTGACATATGGGGAGATAATGGGCTCATGTCCTCAAAGCAGCCATTTGCTACTTGGTCACAAGAAGTAGTTTCTGTAGAGAATGAACAGAGACATTTTTAGAGAAGGGCCGTTTCCTACTTGATCACAAGATGTAGTTTCTGTAGAGAATGAATAGAGATGGCTTTAGAAAGGGCAGGTTGCAAACTGAAATGGACAATAAAATTCCCAGGGGCTGATTCCCTGAGGCACTTTATGCAAACATAAAATGTTTGCACTTTTGGGGAAGGACACAGTGGAAGGCTGTCAGGCTGTGGAGTCAGAGCAGTTGGCCATGTTTGTTAGTGTTCTATGGCTAGTATTGGTCTCGTCCTTTATTAGTGTTCTGTGGCCAGTATCTGTCTTGTTGTCCATCTTTATTAGCATTCCGTAGCCACTGTAGGTCTCCATAGTCAGTTCTTGTTTCCATTTCTATGGAAGTTGGGACAGTGAGTCAAAACTTGACTATCCTGCTTTTATCTCTCTCTTTTTGGGAACTCTAGCTTAAAGTGAGGGGGTTTTCTTTATATGCTGTTTTCCTTTTATGCTTTATCTTTCAGTTCCCTGACCCTCCAGTTGTCCAGTTTAGAAGGGGAAGTGCCCATTCAGATCTGACTATTTCCTGCTGAATGGGGTGGAGATGGGCCTGGAGGATGGAATAGAACAAACGGATCTAGTGGTGAAACATTTCCATAAAGATCAACTACTTTATACCTTCAGAGACTTTTTTCGCGAAAGTTACCTTTTATTCAAGCTTTATTTGGGGTGGCAGGTTATTGCTTCTCTACTGTCATGCCTTTGGAACTTCTTGAAAAGTTTCATACCGTTGATGTTGTTTAGTTCAGTGACACCATAGAAGTAGTCCCCTGGTGTGAGAATATATCAGTCCAGTTAATGACTAGTGTCTAAGTCCTTGGCACAAAAGAGAGGAAAAGTTAAAAATGGAAATAAACTGGAAATCTAGTCAAGAGCTCCAAGTACTGCTGGTTTTACAACCATCTCAGAGCATTTTCAGATGACAGAATTCTTTGTCTGTAAGGAAAACATTATTTTTAATCTTCAGAAATCAGTTTTCTAACCTATCTTCTTCCCCTCCCCCATTGTGCTGGGGTGTAAAGCTCACAAGATCTCTGACACGATAAACTGGTGACCTTCCACTGAACTATATTCCCTGGCCCTAGAAATGAGTATTTTTGTTTTGTTTTTGACCAAACCTGGCCCTACTCATGGCTTACCTCCTACTTGTTGCTCAGGGATCACTCTGGCAGTATTCAGAGGCCCACATGGAATGCTAGGGATTGAATTTGGCTTGGCCCTGTGCAAAGCAAGCGTCCTACTGACTGTACTGTAACTTTGGCCCCCTAGAAATCAATTAATGAAACAGGTATCTGCAGTTTGGGACCTCTTGCACTGTATTCAGACTTACTTTGATTTCCAAGGAACAGTGGAGAGGATTCAGCCTGCCAGGCTGTGCCTGCTAAGATCACTGGAATTTAGTATCTTTGGGGAACCTCTGTGAATCTTCCCCTACTCTATGAAGGAATGTCTGGGATCCTGGAGCCCCCCAAGGTCCTATCCCCCTTACTCGGTTTGAAGTTTATACTGCCATGGATCTCAACATTGCCCTAACTCTAGCTGAAACTCTGACTTCTCTCTTAAAGTTCTCCAATACCATGGGATTTTAATTTTATCTAGCATTATTTAAACACCATACTTTACAAAGCTGTTCACAGTAGTTTCAGGCATTCAGTATTCCAACATCATTCCCACCACCAGTGTGCTCGTACTGCCACCAAAGACCCTAGTTTCCCGCCACCCCCAAGCCTGCTCTCTTAGCAGGCACTAATAAATTTATTTTATATTGTTTATAACAAAATATATTTCAGTGGTGTTGCTAAAGTCATGACTTTATTATTGAGCTGTTACGTGCGAAACTGCTTTCACTTATTGAACTTAGTGCCCTTCTACTCAATTTTTTAACAACTTTATTGTGTTGATTTGTACAGACATGTAATATTCAAATTCAATCTCACCAGCACTGCAACTTCCCACCCTCCATGTTTGATCACTTTCTCTCAAAAATCAGGTGATCAGGCACTCTCTCATGGTGGGCTGGTGTGAGTTTCTGATCGGGCACTCTCTGATGGTGGGCTGGTGTGAGTTTCTGATCGGGCACTCTCTGATGGTGGGCTGGTGTGAGTTTCTGATCGGGCACTCTCTGATGGTGGGCTGGTGTGAGTTTCTGATCGGGCATGCTCTGATCTGGGTATCTTGTTTCCTTGTACCTGAGTTGTCATTTTGAGGATTAAAGCACAGTCCTGAACTTGTATTGAAAGAATATAGCTGATGCTGCCTGGTTCTCATGTGTTCCCCTGCCTTGCATTCTACTGAAAAACTGAGTAAAGGGAAATTTGCTTTTCTTAGTTTTCTTTTTTGCTGGTGGAGGATGGTGGAGGAGAGGGGATGGAGGCTCAGTTCAGAACAAGCTGGGCTCTATCCTTTCCTCAATGGGAAAGCCGTTAATTGCCCTCTTTTGGGGCTGGGAAAATGGCTTAAAGAACTGGAGCACGTACTTTGTAAGGAGGCTCAGGTATAGCCCCAGGTATAGCCCCAGAGCTCTAAGGGTGTTAAAAAAAAAGGCGATATATGAGGAAGGGAAAGGATCCGGGCATGAGGTCAACAGAGAGACCCCAGCAGGTGAATATTGAAGTCAGGTAGGGAGGCCTGCCTAGAGCGCAGCTGTCTAGACAGCTTGATGATACTGAATTTAATTTTAAACTGGAGTCTAATGTCCTTTGCTGCCATCTAGGTTACGAAGGGGACTGAAAGGCCAAAATAGATAACTGAAGGATCTTTCTCAGGATTAAAAAACTCGAGCAAGTAGATTATCAGTTGAACCTGTCCCATTTTGATGGGATGCTACCCCTGGTGAAAAAAATTGCCCCCTAGGCTAGAGGGATTGCTTGATGGGCTGAGTGTACAGCTTGTGTGCAGGATATCACATACACTAGTTTTGATATCAGTTGGATATGTGGATATATATCATATATATGTATCATATATAATTGTATATATAATTATGTATACATATATACACATAATTATGTATATATAATTTTAAGAAAATAAAATAAATAAAATTAAAAGAATTATTACAATTAAAATTAAATTTTAATTTTTTAATTTTAATTAAATTTTAAAAACAATTAACAGAAGTAAAGGGCTGACAAGGCAGGTTTGAAGTTCATGGATCTGTTTATCAATAAGGGCAGGTTAGTGGGGCCGAAGAGATAGTACAGTGGGTAGTCATTTGCTTTGCCCGCTGCCAACACAGGGCCAATTCCCAGCACCCCATTTGGTCCACCAAGCCTTGTGAAGAGTGATACCTGAGAACATAGCCAGGTGTAATTCCTGAACACTGCCACTGGTGTGGCCCCAAAATGAAACAAAAATTTGAAACGCACAAATAATAAAATTTCTAGTCGTTTCAATGCAGGTTTCTATTTTATTTTTATTATTTATTTATTTATTTATTTATTTATTTATTTTGCTTTTTGGGTCACACCGGCGATGCTCAGGGATTACTCCTGGCTCTGCACTCAGGAGTTACTCCTGGCGGTGCTCGGGGACCATATTGGATGCCTGGGATCGAACTCCGGCCGGTATGGGCCAGCTGCGTGCAAGGCAAAAAGCCCTACCCGCTGGGCTATTGCTCCGGCCCCTTTATTTATTTTTTAAAATATTTTTTTATTATACGACCGTGAGATATACAATTACAAAGTTCATGTTTGGGTTTCGGTCATACAGTGTTCCAGCACCCATCCCTCCACCAGTGCCCATTTCCCACCACCAATGTCCTTGATTCCCTCCCCCATCCCCTAGCCTGCCTCTATGGCAGGTTCTTTTATCTCCTTTTCTCTCTCTCCCTTTTTTCTCTCTTCCTTCTCTTACACATTGTGGGTTACAATACATACATTTATAGATTATCATGTGTATCTTTTTGCTTATATTCAGTGCTCAGTTCTAAGGCTGTTATTATGGCTTTCGACAATTATTAGCAAACTGTTCCCTTCTCCATCTTACCTAACCTCTGACACCAACCCATTTGTAAATTCCACCTTTGACAAGACCTCCCTGATCCATGTTTTGCCAGACCTTGGATATTGGTATCATACTATTGTGTGAATGTATGTATATATATATATATATATACACATATATATACATACATACATACATACATACATATATACATACATCACTGTCACTGTCACTGTCTTCCCGCTTCATCAATTTGCTCGAAGTGGGTACCAGTAACATCTCCCATATGTCCTGTCTCATGCTGGTAGAGCCAAGGGCATTTGCTTGCTCCAGGAACATAACGAGCCTCAAATCATTCCATCAGGTCATGGGAATGAGATCTATAACTGTTACTGGTATTTGGCATATCAAATCACGACATGGGTAGCTTGCCAGGCTCTGCCGTGTGAGTGGCTTACTCTTGTAGTCACCTCTGATCTCCAGCATTTATTGATGAACCATGCGGTCAAAGCAGCCGCTCGATCTGGGCTGTGATAGGCTCTTCTGCTGGGTGGAGTTCTGACAAGAGGAAGTCTGGATGTGGAAAATGGCAGCCCTCATGGAGTGGGGGGTCATCTTTCTTCTTGCAAGACTCTGCTGGGGTGGCGGGCCAGGGCTAGAACCTGCCATCCCTCCCGGGCAGCTCATGAGCGGCTGGGCACAGGGAGAGCCAGTAGCAGCTCTGCCCCATGTCTGTGAGTCTCTGGATCAGTATACCTGGGCTGGACTTGAAAAGACTGCTGCAAGGTGGGTCTCGATGAGCCAGGCTGTGATAGGCTCTTCTGCTGGGTGGAGTTCTGATCTAGAGGGAAGTCCGGATGTGGAAAATGGCGGCCCTCGTGGAGTGGGGGGTCGTCTGGCTTCTTGCAAGGCCTCTGCTGGGGTGGAGGGCCAGAGCTAGAACCTGCCATCCCTCCCGGGTGCCTCGTGAGTGGCTGGGCACAGGGAGAGCCGGTAGTAGCTCAGACCCATATCTGTGAGTCTGTGAGTATGTATATATATAAATGTCTGTGAGTATGTATAGACAGACAGACAGACAGACAGACAGACAGACAGACAGACAGATAGATAGATAGATAGATAGATAGATAAGTATATATACATACATATATTTATATTATGCAAATAAATGCAGTCATTCTATATCTGTCTTTTTTCCTTCTGTCAATTTCACCCAACATGATCCTCTCACATATCCATCCATTTATAGGCAAATTTCATAACTTCATTTTCCTAACAGCTGCATAGTATTCCACTGTGTAGATGTACCAAAAGTTTCTTTATCCAGTCATCAGTTCCGGGCACTCTGGGTTGTTTCCAGATTCTGGCTTTTGTGAATAGTGTTTCAATGCAGGATTTTAACTAAAGCTGCCATCCAGATTCTCAGTAGATCTGTAATGTTTCCTGAAACAATAGAACCTAGTCCCAGGGCCGGAGTGATAGTCCAGTGGGTAGGGCGCTTGCCTTGCATGTGGCTGACCCAGGTTCAATCACCCAGGTT
>JAJIBD010028307.1:0-65952 GCA_021461705.1 Cryptotis parvus
AAATGCAGTCATTCTATATCTGTATTTTCCTTCTGGCTAATTTCACTCAACGTGATCCTCTCCATGTCCATCCATTTATAGGCAAATTTCATAACTTCATTTTTCCGAACAGCTGCATAGTATTCCATTGTGTAGATGTACCAAACTTTCTTTATCCAGTCATCAGTTCTCAGGCACACTGGTTGTTTCCAGATTCTGGCAATTGTGAATAGTGCTGCTATAAAAATAAAAGTGCAGATAGTTTTTCTGCTTTGTGTTTTTGGCTTCCAGGCTATATCCCCAGGAGTGGTATGACAGGGTCAAATGAGAGCTCAATTCCTAGTCTTTGGAGGAATGTCCCTGTTGTTTTCCAAAAGGCTGAACCAGTCCACATTCCCACCAACAATGGATGAGAGTCCCTTTCCTCTGCATCCACGCCAGTACTAGTTCTTGCTCTGTTGGATATGTGCCAGTCTCTGTGATTTGCATCTCTCTGATGATTAATGATGACAAGCTTTTTTTTCATATGTCTTTTGGACATTCAAATTTCTTCCTTGTAGAAGTTTCTGTTCATTTCTCTCCATTTTTTTATGGGGTTGGCTGCTTTCTTCTGGTAAAGTTCTACCAGAGCCTGATATATCTTGGATATTAACCCCTTATCAGATGGGTATGGGTGAATATTCTTTCCCATTCTGTGGACTGTCTTTGTATCTTGGTCACTGTTTCTTTTGAGATAAGTGGCATTTTAGTTTAATGTAGTCCCATATGTTTATCTTTGCTTCTAGTTGCTTTGTTAGTGGTGTTTCATCTTTGAAGATGCCTTTAGCTTTAATGTCGTGAAGGGTTTTTCCTATATTTTCTTCAACGTACTTTATGGATTCAGGTCTGATATTGAGATCTTTAACCCATTCTGATCAGAGTTTTGTGCATGGTGTTAGACAGAGGCCCAAATTATTTTTTTTTACATGTAGCTGCCCAGTTTCCCCAGCACCACTTGTTGAAGAGGCTTTCTTTGCTCCATTTTGTACTTTTTTGCTCCTTTATCAAAGATTAAATAATCATGTATTTGAGGCTGGGTGTCAGGATACTCAACTCTATTCCATAGGTCCACAGGTCTGTTTTTATTCCAATACCATGCTGTTTCAATTACTACTGCTTTGTAGTAGAGTTTGAAGTTTGGAAGGGTGATGCCTCCCATCTTCCTTTCCCCAAGGATTGCTTTAGCTATTGGTGGGGGTTTATTTTTTTATTTTTTTTTTAATTTTTTAATTTTTTATTATACCACAGTGAAACATACAATTACAAAGGTGATCATAATTGGTTCTTGGTAATACAGTATACCAGCACCCATCCCTCCACCAGTGCCCCATTTCCACCACCAATGTACCCCACCCCCTCCTGCCCACCCCCCATGCTGCCTTAATAGCAGGTACCCCAGTTTCCTCTCTTTCTCTCTCTGTCTCTCTCTCTGTCTCTGCATCTCTCTGCCTCTTATTTTACACATTGTGGCTAGCCCTGCAGGTATTTAGAGTTTATCACTTTGGTGGGGGTTTATTATGCCATATAAATTTCAGGAATGTTTGTTCAATTTCTTTGACGAATGTCATGGATATTCTTATAGGGACCGCATTGAATCTATATAAAGCTCTATGGTCCACTCCTTTTTAGATGAAAGCTTTGGAAGGTTTACTAGGAAATAAATAACCCAAATAAAAAATTAAATCATTTAAATGCATTTTAATTTTATCAAACTGTGAATTTCAAATATAAAGAACTTACCATTTCAGATATATACAAAAGCCACAAAAATATTTTTTAGAAATCTTTTAAGTAAGTTGATCTTAATAAAAAGTTTCAGTTGCACATCAACAAACTGAAAGATAATTATCCCATTTTTACAGCTCTCTCAGACTGAAACTCCCAGTAGCCTTCTCAGCACTGTTTTTATTTTATTTTATCATTTTGGTTTTGAGTTCATACACTACAATGCTCAGGGCTAACTCCTGACTCTGCATCCAGACACCACTCCTGGCAGTACTTGGGGGACAGTATGGGTCCATTGCATGCAAAGCAAATTCCCTTTTCTCTATAATGTATCTCTGGTTATTCAACCATGCTTAATTTAAATTCCATGAAGATTTTTGGCAAAGAGACATTAATTAATCTGCTTTTCAAAAAAAATTATTTTATTATGCCACCCTGAGATATACAATTACAAAATGCTCATAATTGATTTCAGTCATACAGTGTTCTAGCACCCATCCCTCCACCAGTGCCCATTTCTCATCACCCATGTCCCCAATTTTCCCTCCCTGTTCCCACTCCTCCCAGCCTGCCTATATAGCAGGCCTTTGTCGCCTCTTCCTTCTTCTTTCTTCTTCTTCTTCTTCTTCTTCTTCTTCTTCTTCTTCTTCTTCTTCTTCTTCTTCTTCTTCTTCTTCTTTTCTTCTTCTTCTTCTTCTTCTTCTTCTTCTTCTTCTTCTTCTTCTTCCTCTTCCTCTTCCTCTTCTTCCTCTTCCTCTTCTTTCCTTCTTTCTTCTTCTTCTTCTTCTTCTTCTTCTTCTTCGTCTTCTTCTTTGTCTTCTTCATCTTCTTCTCTTCTTCTTCTTCCTCCTCCTCCTCCTCCTCTTCCTCCTCCTTCTCTTCTTTTTTTCTTTTTCTTTCTTCTTCATCTTCTTCATCTTCTTCTTCCTCTTCTTCTTCATCTTCTCTTCATCTTCATCTTCTTCGCCTTCTTTGACTTTGTCTTCTTCATTGTCTTCTTTTTTCTTCTTTTTTGTTCCTCCTCCTCCTCCTTCTTTCTCTCTTTCTCTTACTGTGGCTTGTCCTACATACATTTAGGAGTTATCATGTGTACCCCTTTTCTTACATTCATTGCTCAGTTCTAGTCTGAAGTTACCATTTTCAACAATTAGTAAAACATGTGTTCTCTATTCACACATATACTTATCTAATAGTAAAAGATTGTTATGATTCCAATGCATTTTTCATGTAAGCAGATAACCTTCATATTAAGCATCAAATGTGGAAGTCAACCTGTGATTCACCAGCAAGAAATAATTTTAGTGTAATATAGTCAACTTCTTTGTACAAATTATGTTAGTAAACAAATGACTCCGAGGAGTGAGTCCTTTTTTGGGGTGTTTCTAGGAAACAGGATTCCCGGCAGTTGTATATCAAGCTGTCTCCAGTTATTCAATTGGTTAATGGTCACTGACTTCCACAGAAGGACAAAGAAGAGCAGGTATGGCATAAAACCATGCATGGTGCATGTGAATCATACTCTGTCTTAATCTTTATTTTTTGGTTGTGATGACCATGTCTTTGCTTATTCCACCTTCAACTTTAAGTTAACCCACTGTCTTTTGGTTTGGACTGCAGTTCAGTGTTCCCATATAAAATATTTGCTGGACTCACAAATCACAATGTAGAGCCCTTGGAAAATAGATTCAAATGGTTTTGTACAATGATAAAGGATAAAACTGCATTTTAAGAGCAACAGAATGAAATAATGCATTTGCATCTGAAATGTCCAAGTTTGCAAACATCAAGTTAATGAAGGAAGATCATTTTTCAGTGACTATGTGATCATGCATTTTATCTGGAAAAATGAGAAGAGAAACAAAAAATATATGAAAATATTCAAGTCTTGCTGGTGGCCAAAAAGAGTAAATCAAAGAAAAAAGGAAACATATGAATTTAAAAAATTCAAATTTATCTTAGAAACTTAAATATTCATTTGAATTTAATATAAAACGTACATCTTTCTCTAAGGGGAAAGGAGAAATGGTGGCATCTGATACCCTGAATTGTTAATTCGAACAATGATAAACCTTAAATATGAAGGAAGTCATAGCAACTGAACCGAAAATCAAATAAACAAACAAACAAACATAAAAAACAAAACACAAAGCTATAAGCAAGAAGATTCCCTCACTGCAACTATAGGAAAGACATTTGTGCTACAAGAGTAAATTAAGTACCAGTAAAACTGTACAGGAATCTGAAAGAATAGTGGTAATTTCACGTAAAAGAAACATCAAAATGCAAAATAGTTCCGCCATTTAAAAACTGCCTGCATGTGGTGAATTGCAAAACTGAAAACAGGCAAGTTACTTTAGAGCGGTAGTTTAGAATTCTCAGACACCTTCTTTTAAGGTTTTTTTTCAAATTCCTTTACTTGGAGTATTTTGCACATTTTCCTTTTAGGACACCCCCACCACCCACCCCAGGGAGAAAGAAAGCAAGGATGAGTATCCAAAAAAATCTACTTATCCCTCCCTCACCTTACAGTCAGTCACTCTTTCGCCCACACTCAATTTTAGGGGGCCCTGTCAACTCCTTTTTGAGGAGTTGATGTGCAGGGCTAATCCCGTCTGGGACAGCCTCCCCTATTCAGGAGGGTATGCAAATACTTCCAAACCACAGCATTTTAGACCTATTCACCGCCCAAGACAACACACTTTGCATTAGCATTTGAAGGGCAAGGGCTGAAAAAAGGGGAATGGACAACTTTTTTCCCCCTTTTTCTTTTGGCTGGAAGCTTTGAGGAGACTTGAAAATGTACGTTTTTCATCCCTTTGCACACATCAGCAATGGCGCTAAACTTCAGAGAGAAGCCTTGACTGCCCTCAGGGGACCGCATTCAGGAGGAGTTTTACACAGACCCCGAGGGCCAGCGCCTGAAATAAATCACAGAATGGAGGTGGCAGAGATGAAGCCCAGCGGGCTCCACTAGGCTTCCAGAGGCATGAATTTAAATCACGATTTATTTTCTTCTCACTCTGCTCTCACTGCAACTTCGGTGGCTTAATCTTCAGCCAGGAGGAGAGGAGGAGGGAGCCCGAGGGACAGCTCAGCCGTGTGCTCCGGGCAGGGCATTGCTGGCCTGCACCCGTTCGTGGGAGTTGTCGGGCACGCAGCCCAGAGGTTTCAGAGCCCAGAGCCTCTGAAATCTAGGTCACAAGTTCAATCCCCTTCTGGGTCAGTTAGCTTTTCTCTGTTCCACAGCCGCAGACTAAAGGCCTGAGCCCCTTATTCAGGCCGAATGTCTAACAAAATGTGTGCCCTTGGTCACTGCACAAAACGGCCCAGCTAGAGCCCAGCAAATCCATCCTCCACTGTGGGGGAGCCATCAGGAAGCAAGCCATCAGGAAGCCTGTAAGGACAGTCCCTTCTGCAGAAGTGAGAGGGAGGGAGGCAGGGCTTTTGGAGTCATGATGAGTGGGTATTGGAGACAGCCAGACTTTGGGGGAAGAGCCCTACGTTGACACTTAAACTGTAGGACCCTAAGATCTATGGTCATTCTGGTACTCAGCAGGAGATAAGTCACTGCCACGTGGGTTTGCAGGGGAGGTCACGGTGCTTAGGAAACTCAGCTCTAGTCCTGCACTCCTGGATGGGGGGAGATTTGCTAGGATTGGTGCAATCTTCTGATTATCGCCTTAGAAAGGTGCTCTGGGGACCAGACTCAGGGTATAGGGGAGGATTTTGTGCCATGAAAATACTCACTATCACTATCACTATCTTCCCGTTCATCATCTATTTGCTAGAGCAGGCAGCAGTAACATCTCCATATGTCCTGTCTCAGGCTAGTAGAACCCAAAGGCATCTGCTTGCTCAAGGAATATAAAGAGCCTCAAACCATTAGGTCATGGGAATGACCTAATATAATTGTTACTGGTATTTGGCATATCAAATGCAACAAGAGCAGCTTGCCAGGCTTGCCGTGCAGGTGGCACACTCTTGTAGTCACCTCTAAATAAAGCATTTATTGATGAACTGTGCAGCCGCTAGCGGCTGTGTGAGCGGGCTGTGATAGTCTGGTCTGCTGGGTGGAGTTGTGAAGAGAGGGAAGTCCGGATGTGGAAAATGGTGGCCCCCCATGGAGTGGGGGTCGTCTGACTTGTTGTGAGGCTCTGCTGGGGTGGCATGCCAGGGCTAGAACCCGCCATGCCTCCTGGGTGCCTCACAAGCAGCTGGGCACAGGGAGAGCAAGTAGCAGCTCTGCCCCATGTCTGAGAGTCTCTGGTTCAGCATACCTGGGCCGGATTTAAAAAAAAACTGCTGCAGGGTGGGTGTCAATGATCCAGGCTGTGATAGTCTTTTCTGCTGGGTGGAGTTGTGACGCGAGGCAAGTCTGGATGTGGAAAATGGTGGCCCTCATGGAGTGGGGTGGGGGGGTCGTTTGGCTTGTTGTGAGACTCTGCTGGGGTGGCAGGCCAGGGCTAGAACCCGCCATGCCTCCCAGGCGCCTCATGAGTGGCTGGGCACAGGAGAGCAAATAGCAGAAAATAGTACAGAGGACTATTGCTGCTCTACTGTAGCATCCTGCAGTCAGTAACATCATGACTACTGATGCTCTAAATATCTCTAAAATAAATAATTTAGTTTTCTAAAATATCTATCAGCATTAATAAAATTATACAGAGTATTTTAGATGAAATGAGTACTTCTTGATAGCCAAAATGTTTAATAATATCTGAAAGTTTGTTGAGTATTTGAGATGTAGAGGAGGTTCCATGACAGACTACTTTGGAGTGGAGGGTGGATTTGGTAAAAATAACATGTTCCCATGGATCTTGTCCTCAAGGAACATAGAGCTAGAGGACCAAGTAATAAATGTCGCTTCCATCAATTTTTAATTAATATTTTATTATACTACCGTGAGATATACAATTACAAAGTTTGTCATGTTTGGGGGTTTTGTTCACACAGTATTCCAGCATCCATCCCTCCACCAGTGCCCATTTCCCACCACCAATGTCCCCAATTCCCTCCCCCCCTCCCATAGCCTGCCTCTATGGTAGGTTCTTTTTTTTTATTAAATATTTTATTATACCACCGTGAGATATACAATTACAACGTTGTTCATGTTTAGAGGTTTCAGTCACATAGTGTTCTAGATTGGTATTAACCCTTTCGACACTTATTCACACATGTTCTCTTCTTTTGCCTTACCTAACCTCTGACTCCCACACGTTTGTGGTAATTTCCACTTTTGGTAAGACCTGCTGATCCACGTTTCACCTTACACTGGATTTTGGTGTCATAATATTTTATATATATATATTTATATATTTTGATATATTTATATATTGTGTTTATAAATATATAAATGTATATATTTATACATAAATATATATATTTATGTCATGCAAATAAATGCAGTCATTCTATATCTCTCTCCTTCTGACTAACTTCACTCAACATGATCCTTTCCATGTTCATCCATTTATAGGCAAATTTTATAACTTCATTTTTCCTAACAGCTGTATGGCAGATTCTTTAACTCTTTTCTCTCTTTCTCCCTCTCTCGCTCTCTCTCTTTCTCTCTTCCTTCTCTTACATATTGTGGATTGTAATACACACACTTAGGAGGTTATCTTGTGTATTTTTCGGTCAATTAACCTCCAGTATCTCTGTGTCTTCCTCTGTAGTATGGAGATTTTCGCTATCTCATAGGTTTGTTACAGAATGCCTTGAGTAATGTATGTGATGCATTTACTATTTAAATTAGCATTTCAGGGAGTGGCTATTTGTATTATAGGAAGGAAAAACATGTCTTTGCATTCTTCAGTTTTTTAAAAGTTAAGGTATCCTGTAGTAAGCTAGATAATATACCAGTAAGTCTGTTATGTTTAATAATCAGCTGATGATCAACCTGCCTGGTTTGCTTCACAACAGCCCGTCTACCACAATGATCTTTCTATTTCTTGGTGCCGCTTGCTTTTCTGCTTTCACCCTGACCCTGTTCCTTGTATGTACATATCCTGCTTTTACTGCTACCCTGTCTTCCCCGTATCTAGCCTTTCCTCTCTCACTGTCTCTAAAATGAGAAAAAAAAAAGCTCTGACCACCCTTCCTCTAAAACCCTCCTGAGCTGTCCTGAAGAAGATCCTGCCTCCTCTAATTATAGAATTCTATGTCTCCACCTAGCCCTTGCCTGTGACCCAGCAGGAAAACATGAAACACACGTAATCTCTGTTACAGCAGGAACCAAAAGTTTCAAGAAAATGGTAAAAAACATTTCTTAAAGTTCTTCCCACCCAAGTGATCGTCCGGAGGTCATCTGACTGCCCTTCCACTGCAGCCTGTGATGAAGCTATGAAAGAGCAGAGCTGCTTTCTAGTCCTGCACTTGGCATCCCCATCCTTCTTCTGCCTCTTTATTAAATAAACCAACATCAGTGTCTATGACGTCTCCTTTGGTACTTGGTTTGTATCAGAGCTTCTTCCTTTCAAGATGGAGTCAGATTTGGCAATGGTCTCCTTGAACAGTTAGTTAGACTGAGAAGGGTCGAATTGAGGACTGTTAAACTGAGGCTGTATCCAGGATCAGCAAGAAGTGCTGTGGTTGATTACTGGTGTCTGTAATGGTGCTCAATAGGAAAGTGGTTGTGCTTTAGTTACGCACTTGCAGACCCTGCCTGAAAGTTGATAAGATCCTAACAATTGCCTAGTAATGCTCAAGAAAGTTAAGGAATCCTTACATTCCCTCTTCTCTACTACATTATTTCCATTTGCCTATTTCCAGTAGCCTCTCTGATTATTTACCAATAACCTCTCTCATTAATTACTGCCTTAAGAGTAAAAAATGTTCTATCTTCAGAGTTAGCAACCTCTTCCCCCATATCTGATAAAACTAAAACTTCAGATGTATGCTTCTAATGGCTGTTGATACTAAGTATGGAAAACTCATCTCTGGGCTTTTTAATACTCCATTTAAGAAGTAAATTGATTTTTTTCATGATGCACATCTGATACCTACACAATACCTACATATGCTATTTCAATAACAAAACTTTTTTAAAAAGTCCAAAAGAAAAACTATGTTTTCTCTCTAACCCGCTTCTCTGAAGGTCTTTTCCAGCTCCAGGGGAGCAAGAGCATTTTTATACTTGAACAGCCCCACAGAACTCAGAGTGGTCCTGGCTACGTTTTCTTCTTTTTTATAACTCAGATCTGATCCCTGAACAAGTTTTTCTCTATTATCTTCAAAATGAATCCTGTCCTTATCTCTGCCATACCCTACAAGTACAACCTACTACAATGCCTCATCTGGATTCAGGTAATGATCTCCTAGGTCATTTCTCCGCTTATGTTTGGCCTCACTGTTCTCTTCAGAGCAATCACTGTGATCCTATTTTTATACATAATCAGATTTTCCTAGTCCTTACTCAAAACCTTTTAATACATCCCATTTTTCTAAGATTAAGAGTCAACAGACATTTATACCAGGGACTTCAACTGTCCCTACTCTTCTTACTCCTTCTGTTTTATTTACATTGATTTCTGTTCCTAGAGCACAAAGGTCTCCCCTCCTGTTTCCTGATCCTTGTGCAAGCTGTTGACCAGACTGTACCCCCCTTGAACCCACACCCGCACACAGATGCACTGCTTGTTTCTGGTCGTCAGTTTTTTTGTTCAGTATCACCATCTCATTGAGTTCTTCCTTCCTCAGTTTCCTACTTAAATTAGTTCACACCCCTGGAATGGTTACATCCATCCCTGGTTTATTTTTTCTCAAGTAACCCTTCTACCTAAGTACTATAAATTTATTTTCTTGGTTGCTTGTCATCAGACGTTCTGTAAAATATGAGCACTGGGAGACAGGGAGACTGGCATTGTCTTGTATGCTCTGTCAATTCCATCCTAGCACAGTGCATGGTGCTAAACAGCTAATCAGAATTTGTGCAGAAATATATACAGTGAAGAACACTGTGATGACTAGCAGATGTCTAATAAAGGTTATTTTTTTCCACAATGCTTTTATGAAAATTCAAAAAGCATAAAGAGCAAAAAGAATTTATTTCTGTAGAACACTACACGATATTATGATACCTTTACCTAAATTGCTCTGTTATCACAGTGTCTGCTATTTAGTCCATGTGGGCATTGAGAAGAGATTTCGATGGGATTTCTGCCAGAAACAGGCCCTGCAACCACCACAGCATCTTATCTGTTGTAGGCTAGAAATCCAGATGACTGAATAATTTTAATTGTTTTAAATGAGAGTTAATGATTTTTATTGTGTTCTCATAAGGCTGTATAGAAGAGATAAATCCCACAGAGAATCGCCAAAAGGTTTCAAAAACCTGACCACCTGAGACCACTTAGTGTCAGGATAAGCAGGCCTAGACTATTTTACTGTGGAGACCTGGATAAATAAACCTAATCGTTGGGCTTGAGAGATACTACACGGGTAAGCAGCCTACCCAGGTTTGATTCCTGGCACTGCATATGGCCCCTTGAGTGCTGACAAGCATGATGCCTGAGTACAGAGAATCACTGGTTAGCGCCAGCATCCCTTACCCCAAATAAAAACAAACAAAAAAAAATCAAACAAATAAAGATTAAAACCCCGAAAACAAAATATCTTTACTCAATAGTAAAAGATTAGAAGTCAAGATATGTTAGATGTTAAAGAAGGGAAAAGTGAGGTGTTTTGGAAAGGATTTCAAAGTAAACACCCAAATTTGTATTAAAGTGTGTTTGAATCTTATAAGAATAAGTTTAAGCCTCAAAAAATGAAGTGCTATAGTTAGCGTGCTTAAATTCCATTAATCACATATGGATTCCACACCAAAATTCTCTATCTCCAGAGTCCACACACTGAATCATCACTAATATTTTCTCACAAGAGTATCAGTTTGGGAAGCTCTACCATCTCCCTAATCACTTGCACTATTATTACTTCCCTTTCATGCTGCATCTAGGGAATCCTGATCATTTAAGTACCATTTTTATTAAGCCTAGAAAGAAAGTTCAATGCAAGAGACAAAGGTTTAATATCCAGCATCAAATGCTAACCAGAGCGCCTCTAGGAGTGACCCTGAGCACAGATCCTGGAGTAGCCTATGAACACCACTGGACGGGCCCCAAAAACAAAACTTTTTTGAAGTATAAACACATAAATAGTTCTTAAGTGAATGGACCAATGAATTTTAAAACATATTTTAGACCCAACACATTTAAAACTGAACTCCCATGTAGTCATATGTGTCGTACCACAGAAAAATGGTATAGGATATTACCATAATCTATTTAGAACAAAAGAAAATAAAATTTCTAGGACCCAGACGGCAGAGCCTGAAGCTACCATGTCATAATTGTTATGCCAAATACCAGTAACAGTTATAGACCTCATTCCCATGACCTGATGGAATGGTTTGAGGCTCTTTATGTTCCTGGAACAAGCAGGTGCCCTTGGGCTGTACTTGCATGAGACAGGTCATATGGAGATGTTACAGGTGCCCGCTCGAGCAAATCGATGATGAACGGGAAGACAGTGATACAGTAATACAGGATCTGAGAGACTGACACAGGAACAAAAGATCTCGATTTCTCATTTTCAGAATGTGTGGCACAGACTAGGTAATGAAAACATGGAAATAGCATACTGAGTGAGGTGGTGGTTGGGGTTTGCCTGAGAAGGGGACAGATTAGACAGAATGATTTCCATAAAGGATATTTAAGGCAAGAGGGAAACCTTTCCTGTTTTGGTTCAAAGATAGGACACAACACTTGATAATAAACTGTACTAAAACCTGAACAATGCATTCCCCATTTGGGAGTCACCCACATCTCCACCTGAGAATGTTATTTTTCTCTTTCTAATACCTTGGCTCTCTCCCTCTGACAATCCTACATTCTCTCCCTGAAATCTCTTGACTTTTCTTACTAAAGTAAAAGGCATCCCCAAATTTTAAACTTTGTAACAAGGTTATAGGTAATACTTTATGCAACAAATAGTAGATGTAAGTTGAAATAAAAGTCAACCTTAACTGAATTCCTTAAGAAGTGAGATATAAAAACTCTGATATTCGAAGAACCGAGACATTCTTTTTTATAAAGCAAAATTACTCTTTTTTTCATTATTTTATTTTATTGAATCACTATGAGATACACAGTTACAAAATTGTTCATTACTGGATTTCAGTCTTACAATGCTCCATCCCCCATTCCTTCAACAACATGCATTTCCCACCACCAATGTCCCCAGCCTCCTCCCTGCTACCCTCCTTTAGCAAGCCCCTATGTCAGGCACTTTTATTCTTTCTTTCTCTCACTGTCTCTTTTTCCTTTCAACATTATGTTAGCAAAATTACTTTTATACTATTTCTTACCACAGGGCCTTAAAAAGCAGTCTTATGAGACCTGAGAGATAGTACAGCAGATATGGTGTTGTTTTGCGCATAGTCAACCCGGGTTCAAGCCTTGGCACCTAAGATGGTTCCACAGCACTGCCAGGAATAAGCCCTGAGGACCACTAGGTGTTGCCCAAAAAACCAAAAAGCAAAAAAATCAACATTTTAGACTTGCACTTTTTAAATTTTTTATATCGACTTTTGTGACTGTTCTCTCCCTACTGTGAGCTGTGACTTTTGCTTGGTATCACTACTGCTCCTCTTTTCCTCTAATCTTCTAATGCAGTGATCTTAATCTGCAGTCAGTTTAAAAACCGGATAATGAGGTTTATTAGAGATCCAGGTAGATCAAGAATTTGCTCCAAAGGTTTAAGCACCTGTAAAGAGAGGCACTTATCAATATGTCCTGAAAGGTAACATTTTCAAAATGCAAGTGACCCGGTCACTTGTCACTTGTCCTTTGTCTTCCTGTTGATCATCTATTTGCTCAAGCAGGCACCAGTAACGTTTCCATTCATTGGAAATGAGTTCAATTACTGTCACTATTTTTGGCATATCGAATACACCATGGGTAGCTTGCCAGGCTCTGCCATGGCTCTGGGTTAATGCCAGGGGCCCAAGTCTTTTTTCTATGTCAGATCATCAACCATCCATGGGGCATAATCAAATTAAAGAAAACAAAAATAGTTTAACTATAGATTATCTTCAGTTCTATAAAACATGATCTCTTTTTTAAGTTCTGAGCTGATCACAGCCCGCCCACGCAGCCGCTTTGCAACCTCACGGTTCATCAGTAATTGCTCTAATTTTGAGGTGACTACTAGTATCCCATCCACACGGCAGAGCCTGGTGAGCTACCCAAATACCAGTAACAATTATAGTCCTCATTCCCATGACCTGATGGAATGGTTTGAGGCTCTTTATGTTCCTGGAACAGGATGATGCCCTTGGGCTATCTCGCATGTGACAGGATGTATGAGATGTTACTGCTGCCCACTCAAGCAAATCGATGATATACGGGAAGACAGTGATACAGTGGGAAAAAAAGTGATTATGAATTCACCACTAGGATCTCACCATTCTACAAGGAAGTGATCATTGATGTCAAAAGAGGGGTTCGACAGGGTAATACCATATCACCAAAACTTTTCAGCACCACCCTTGAGAACGTCATGCGACAATTAGTATGGGAAGTGTTGTAGGACTCCTAAGGGCCGCTGCATCTGCTCTGGATTGCCTCCCGAAAATCACTCCGTAGATAAGGGGGTAGTCTAAATGTGGCAGTTTATCTGACCATGTATGCTGTACTAGCTGGTATAAATATTCTCCCATGCTATCACAATCATCGTGGGACTAGCTAGATCTTACCAGCATATTAGCCTGGCCACGTAAGGACACCTAAGTAATTAGACCAGAGAGAAATGCTGTTTGCTTCCAAACAAACAAGCATGGCTCCCTGATAAAATATAAAACTACAATGAAGTAGAGGAGACTTGTGAAGGCTTGGAGAAATATTTAACTGGCATTGGTGTTGATCTTTGGTACAGTGACATGCCATCTCAGAAACCCCCTTCTCTACATTTCAAAGGCATTCCGGCTCAAAACATTAGCACAGTAAAGGCCCTAGGTGAGATGCAGGGAGGGACTACCTAAGGGCATTGGACCCTCCCTGCTTTCCATAACAATGGGAGGAAGGTCTGAGTTGCTGGGGGTATAAACTTGCCGGTTCCCGCTCTCCCGGGCTTCTTCTTCCCGGTGGGATCTCGCCTTGTGAGCGTTTATTCCCCTTGGAAGTTTCACACGTGGTGGTCGCCATCTTGGCCTACACGTGGCTGGGGTTCTAGCCTGGAATCCTAAGCATCGGGTTTTTCCTTTTTGCTGATTTGTATGCCTGAACCTGTGATAAGTAAAGCTTTTTAAAACCTCATCGGGGCTGGAGTGATAGCCCAGCGGGTAGGGCGTTTGCCTTGCACGCGGGCTGGCCTGTGCCGGCCTGGGTTCGATCCCCGGCATCCCATATGGTCCCCGAGCACCGCCAGGAGTAATACCTGAGTGCATAGCCAGGAGTAACCCCTGAGCATCGCCGGGCGTGACCCAAAAAGCAAAAAAAAAAAAAAAAAAAAAAAAACCTCATCGGATTTCTGAGTGTTCATCCATTCCTCGCCGGCTTCAGAGGTAGAAGGGAACTCGCTTCCCGGCACTGTCGGGGACCCCGGCGGAGCGCCCGACAGGAAGGAATGGGAGTGAAGATAGACTGTTGGCAACTACACCACCTCTGCTTCGCTGATGACATTATTCTAATAACACCAAACATTAGCCAAGTGACACAAATGCTGGCTGACTTTGACCAAGAATGTGGTCTACAGTTGAATCTCAACAAAACAATGTTCATGAAAAACAAATTAGTTCTAGATGCCCCATTCACTCTCAATGGAACAAACATCTCTGAATGCTTATGTGTACGTAGGTCGAGAATTCAACATGACGAATGACCTAAAACCTGAGCTGCATAGGAGGAAGAGAGTGGCATGGAACGCCTTCAAGAGCATCCAAGAAATAGCTAATAGGACAAAGAATCTCTGGCTTCAGTCACATCTCTTCGACTTCACTGTTCTCCCTGCATTAACATATGCCTCAGAGACCTGGGTCCTACGAAATCAGGATGAACCCTATACGGGTCTCCCAAAGAGGAATCGAAAGAGCTATGCTTGGAAAATCACACCTCACTCAAGTGAGAGAAGGAATCCAGAGTTCTGACCTCTCTTGATGATAGAGAGTCAGGGATGCTGTCTCTTTTGCCAAGGCGTCGAAAATCAGATGGGCTGGACATGTAATGTGATTTGGAGACCACTGCTGAACTAGAGCTATTACCAACTGGATCCCATGGGAAATTGATGCTGACTGAACAGTTTGAGGCTCTTCATATTCCTGGAGCAAGCAGATGCCATTGGGCAATACTGGCACTTGATAGGGGCAAATGGAAATGCTACTGGCGCCCACTGTAGCAAATCAACGAATGATGGGATGTCAAGTGATCAAGTCATCAAGTGATTTACTTACTACACAAATATTGAAATCACTCCACTACAACTTACTTTTAATCACACAACAAGACAAGTAAGAATGAGGTATAAGATTTGTTACTCATTTAATCTTCTATCAGTCTCATGACAACGTATAATCATTATGTATTTGTTATGGATAAGTAAACTGAGACTAATAAAATCCCCAAAGTTAACTTATAATAATGGTGGGATTTAGATTCAAATTCAGTCTGTCAAACTCCTGATTCTCTATCCTATATTGCTGCTTGTATAGTGAGTAAAGTAAAATCAAACTTCTAGGTTAAATAAATAAAATGACATCAATAAATCAATTGTTACAAGAGACGTTGGTGCTTTGTTATAGACCATCTGCCTCAAGTATGTGCAATTTAATATTGAATCATTAAGATTAATTTGAAGAAATGGATTTGTGTGTTTGCTTATGCCCTCCTTTCAAAAATAATTGAGGATGTAATTAACATGTCATACAAATCTAAAGGCATTGAATTTTAACTGTTAAATGGAGTATCTCATAAAGAAAATACTCTGGAAACATTGCAAAATGCCAGCCAAAAGAGAAGAGAGTTACAAATATCTAGAGATTGGAGACTGAAAAGTCAGGATAGATCCATACTAAGGAGAAAGCCTAGGAATACCAACAAACATATTGTACCTACTATGCTCTAGACACTGTTCTAAAAGTTTCATAAATAAAGACTAAATTTATTTTACTAGAACTTTAAATAAAGCTTAATTAAGTAACTTGCTCCAGATCACCCGACAAACTGTGGAACAGAGTATATTTGCCTATGCAGCAAACCCCAGATCTTGAACGCTTCTGCACTTTGCTGTGTTGATATGATCTAGCACAACAGCAGCTAGAGATAAAGAGGTAATTTCTTGACTGCAAGTTCCCTGGAATAAATCAAACTGGAATCCAAGAGGAATTCTGGAGATATTCCTAGTGCCAGGTGTTCCTGTGAAACAACATATCAACTCTCTGTCCTGTGACCCACTAAACTCTATTGAGGAAGATAGTAAGATCATGTGACCCAATAAAAGCAACTGAGGAAGATAGCAAGACTTGTTAGTATGTCAGTAATATCACAGAAGGAATCCAGCTGAACCATTGTCACTTTAATCCCTCAAATCAAAGATCCAATTTTGATTCCAGTGTCAGGAATCAAATTCTGAAATTCTGAATTAAGTGTCTTTTAGCAGTCCTCTATGTTGGTGGTATTCATTTTTTACACAGAGATAGCTTAAGTCAAACAGCCCTATTATCATCCTCAGTGGAGGAAACAAAGTTCAATCTGACAAAAATGAAAAGTTAGGAAAAAGCTTATGTAATAATTTTTGCAATATTATAGGAACACTGGGATAAGGCTTTTTTTAATGCAATAAAGTTCTAACTTTTATTAGATGTCTCACTTGGAAAAGTTCCCTGATCCTACATGGGTCTTTATTCAATGATCTGCAAAACCAGGGGAGAAAAGTAACCAATAGTTATTGATGTCATTTCTGTGTAGTGTGTTATGCTGGGTATTTTACATGCTGACTCATTTAATTCTCATGCTATTAGTAACTGATGGGTTACTGCCCACTTTCAAAGTTGTTAAGTGTAGAGACACAAACATTTTTCTAGTCATTAGCTAGTTTGAGTCTAAACATGAAAGCTTAAGTGGTTTAATTTTTTTTGCATTTTGCCTTTGCTGAAAACCTAATATTTCAGGATTTAAGAAGCACACAATGGCATGGTATTTGTTGCTACTCTACAAACTTTCTTGACCACTGTTAACTCAATTTTATCTTCATCTTTTGGGAAATCTCCTTGAATTCTGATTCAATAGTTCAAATACAGCAAAAAGCAGCCTTAATGTCACTACTAGAAATTACATTCATTCAACACATGGCAGCATTCATGTATTGTATGTACTGGAGTATGGAAACCCATTATAGTAAAACTCTTAATCATAGTTCTGTAGGAGCTAACTTTTATCTAGAGCATGACAAGTATGGGGGAATAAAATTTGATTATAGGTAATGTTTGCATGGACTATTTTAACCTTGAAATGTTTTAAAAGATTGTATTTTTTATTAATATTTTATTATTCCACCGTGAGATATACAATTACAACGTTGTTCATGTTTGGAGGTTTCGGTCACATAGTGCTCCAGCACCCGCCCTCCACCAGTGCCCATTTCCAACCACCAATGTCCCCAACTCCCTCCCCCCTCCCATAGCCTGCCTGAATGGCAGGTTCTAAAAGGTTGTATTAAAGATAAGAAGGAACCCAATTCAGCAATGGGTGTTTTTCATTCTTACGAATGAAATTTTGTCCCCTGCCGAAAATTCAGTAGTTGCTTTTGTCAAGGACACTGACATTCTATACAATGCTTTATTTGACATCTTATACTGTACTTCAAACCACAAAGGGTGAACTTCAAACAGCTCAGCTATAGGAATGTGTATCTAGTTTGAAATTGAGGTCAGCCTCAGTGTGCTTCCTTGTGTGCTACCAGACAAGGTTGAGAACATCTGCTAACAAATCTCTCTGTGTTTGTCTTTTAAAATGTTTTATACGATGGCCATGGGCTTCTCAAGAACTTCTTATACTCAGTTCATCAGTGTCAGTGGTGGTTGCTTCAGGTACTAGCAATGATGCCAAATGTGGGCTTTTGTGGCTTTCTAAGAAAGAATGTGAGTGGAATGTGTGATTAGAATAATTTGTAGCTAGGATAAGTTTTCCAGAGCAGTCTCTGGATTGATTACAGTCAAATAGTTTACCAAAGTAAAATTAAGATAAAGAAAACAAAAAAAAATGAACACTGTCTAATAATTTAGCAATTGCATTTATGGAAATGTATGTGGGAGGAGAAAAGCATTGCCTAAAATAAGATCAGAAATGCTTACATTCATAGCAGCATTATTTATTCACAATAGCCAAGATGTGGAAGAAATCCAAGTGTCTACCAAGGGATGAGTAAAGCTGCGATATATATATATATATATATATATATATATATATGCATATATATGTATGTGTGTATACACACAGAATACTATTTATGTATGTATACATACATGTGTATCATAGAATACATGGCAATGTTACACTAAGTGAAAGAAATCTAACAGAGAAAAAATACTGCATGATCTCACTTACATGTGTGGAATATAATACCTGCCAGTCCCCCACCCCAAATAAGGTCTTATAGAAAGATTAGGCTTGTGGTTACCAGAGGTGGAGATTTGGAGTGGATTGGAGGAAAGTAGTGAAAGGTACAAATTTTTGGTTATTAGAGAAATAAGTACTAGGGTTACAATGAACATGACAATAGCTCAATAGCTAAAATAACTGAATGTAGTGCAGGAAAATTAAGAGAGTAAATTTTATGAATTTTCATAAAAATCCCAAAGACTTTTCTCTCCTAAAGGATATAGCAACCAATAAATATTAGTGAAGCAATAGCAAAATCTCAAATTGGTCAGTTATATTTTAGGGAAAAGTGAACCCCAAGACAAGGTCAAAGGAGGAGGGTACCTCTAGGGACTAGAAAATAGATCCCATAAAGCCTTCTTTAGCATTCTTCAATAGCACTAGGTTCCTTTTGTTTAAAGAGTTTATGCGGAGTACTTTACTTGGAATACTTGCCTTCCTGAGAGCCACATGGCTGTTTCCCTTAATCCTTCAAGTCTGTACTCAAATATCTTCTTCTCAATGAGGCATAACTTTATCAACTCTGTTTAAAATGGAACTACCTCATTTCCACTTACCCTTAGATTTCTCTACTCTTAACTGCCTAATTTATTTCAAATTTACAACTTGCTTTGCTACCAATTTTTCTCTCTTAGGGTATCTAGCTCCCAAAGGCTAGTATCTTGATTTGTTCCACTAACTGTTCTATTTTTGTAAGTACTGAGAGGCAAGATTTGGGAGACTGAGGTTCAGAGCTGGGTTTAATAGTGCAGGAACAGAAAACAGAGGTAAGAGGGAGCAATGAGGGAGAAATTGGCTAGAAAGAATACAGATCAAGGGCAAACAAAGGGCAGTTGAGAACAGTTCTCTGGAATAACGAAGTGCAGCTGCACTTAGGATGATTAGCTAATAATTAAGAAGTTTTGTTTTTTAATTGCTGGACATGTTTCAAGATATTTGGCATACGGACAAGTATTATGGTATTTATCATGTTTTTGACTGCCCAGCAGCTGAGTCAATTGTTAGTTGGGATAGGCAAGATTAAGCTATAGTAACAAACAATTCTCCAAATTGCTCTGCCTTTTAACAAGAATGTTGATTTTCTTGTTCGTGCCACATGTATGAACCTATAGTGGCATAAGTTGGCAAGGATGCTTTGCTCATGATGGTCACTCAGGGGTGCTGGCTGACCAGTTTCATTTCAGTATGCTGCCATATTTGCAGAGGTAGGGCAGTCAGTTGAGAGAGCCATAGACTTGCACTTCTGCCCTGAAGTAACGCTTGTCACTATTACTGACATTGAGTTGAATAATATTTAATTGAGGAATTACACATATTTAATTGATCAAAGTCATTGCTGAACTGATTGATGCACTTCTCCCTCTTGAAGGTGTCACCTTCACTATTTATGAGTGAAAATGAACAGCCTACCTCATCTATTTCTGCAATTGATAAATTACCAATCTTAGTGGTAAAGAAAATGCACTGTCTCCTGCTATAAGATTATAAATCTACAAAAGTGCCTTTCCAGCCTCCTGTTCCAATCGGATGCACTTGGGTCTGGTTTGATTTGAGGTTGATGCCATAAAGCTACCTAGCGTGGCTTCTCTTGGTAAAAGCAGCATTGATTTACTGGGATTTTTGTGGCAAACATATCATTAATGCCTCCTGGCATTGTGTGTGGACGGCATCAGCAGTATCCAGTGATAACCAACATGGAAATAATTCAGTTCTGCAATTCTGTTATATCTGCATGTTATAATTCAGTTCTGCAATTCTGTTATATCTGCATTAAAGCCAGGTTACCTATCATTCCAGTCAGCTCTGTGAACTCCCCAACATCATTTCAACGAATAATTTGGCATTTAAATCAGCTCATATATTGCTCACATCTAAGAATCATGATTAATACAAGTGACTTAAAAGTGTGTTCATTCTCTCACTTATTTGAACATAAAAGTCATAAGTAACTGAACAAAGTTAGGGAATCCAACACTTGGCCAAAACATTTTATTTCTATCACTTCTAAATGCTTAAAAAATTATCCATGAACTTAGAAAATCTAATTTCTCATGGTATAAAAAAGTGACTCTGAACGTGCCGTGCGGCTCCCCCATGTCGGATTAGAACCCGAGCAGGGGCTTTCCCGAAGTGTCTGATACTCCCGCGGAGGGAGGAAGGGGCGAGGTGTGGGTTCCTGCTTGCATTCTTCAGGGGAAAGACCTCGTTAGCCTCTTTCGCTTTTTCTTAAGATAATTGTATTTTTATCTATAATATTTATATTATGTATATTATATTTATATACGTAAAAAAGACTGCTGTAGGTTCATCAATACATGCACAGGATGAGAGGCGACTACAAGAGTATCCCACCCACACGGCAGAGCCTGGCAAGCTACCCGTGTCGTATTTGATATGCCAAATACCAATAACAATTATAGACCTCATTTCCATGACCTGATGGAATGGTTTGAGGCTCTTTATGGTCCCGGAGCGAGCAGATGCCCTTGGGCTACACTAGTATGGACAGGACGCATGGAGATGTTACTGGTGCCCGCTCGAGCAAATCTATGATCTACGGGAAGACAAGTGATACAAGTGATAAAAAGTGACTATCTCTTTCCTACTACTTTATAAATCTTGTTACCCTTTAACTATTATTTTTGTTATTTAAGAATATTGAAATATACTGAATTATGCTTTGGCAGGTTCTTTTGATATTTATCTTCATATTTCTAATAATGTTACCTAAAATCTAGTGCTTCTTTATTGTTTACTATGCACCAAGCACTGTCCTATGTACTTTAGAAGTTAAGTACACATGACAAGTCATTATTAACTTGATGATTATAGTTTTAATTTTCATATTACAGAACCTTGGGTACATATTGCGGTGTACCCAAGGTCATATGATTATGAACAAGTGAAGCAACTTACTAGGTGAAGGAACGATTGAATTTCACTCAATAGTTTGTATATATATTCAGTTAACCTGAACACTTCTATATGTTATATATTTGCATTTTGGTTATTGGGTTTTAAATATTATCTTAAATTCCACTTAAATACTCTCTTCCTCATTATACCCAGCATACTTCCCATCTCTCACTTCCACATGCTGTGAGTTCTTAGTAATTATTAATTAGTAATCTATATAATTTTAATCAGGATGACACAGAATTATGCTGACAATCTGTAATTAGTAGTAATTATTATACTATATAAATGTATTTACTGATGATTAGTTAAAATGAGTGGCCTCCCAAGCAGTACTTAGGAATGGGCACATATCTCAGCAAATTTTTTATTCTTTGTTTCTGGCCATACCTGGCAGTGCTCAGGACTTAATCTTAGCTCTGCACTCAGGGGTCACTGCTGGCAGATTCTGGAGACCATTTGGGGTGCCAGGCATTGAAATCACATCAGCTACATACAAGCAAACACCCTTTGTGCTGTGCCGTCATTCCAGCCTCTTCTCAGCAATTCTTGGCCAACCAGCTGGCAATTCAATACAAGGACCAGAGATGCAGTGGTGCTTGTGGTCTGTGATGCTAGAGATTACTTAAACCACTCTAGCAACGGTATGGGGCTTCCACAATTGCACTCAGAGGTGTTCAGAGTTCCTCTATTGTTACACCAGCAATATACAGTAATCAATATGATGCTTGGAATTGAACTTGGATTGACCATGCAAGGCATATGCCTTATGCCCTGATTTATCTCTCTGGCCCCTAAGTCATTAATTTAACTTGCAATATCTCCCCAAAGTATGTCAACTGATGGCAAATAATTTTGTGTATTCTATATATTTTATCTTTCTTTACTTTTCTTTGAGTTTTCTGAGTTAGAATAATCTGAACAATTTATTTTACAGGCTGGACATAGTGCATTGCTTTGAATGGTCCTTCATGAAGATGTCAATGCACTTTCCCTTGCACTGACTATTTTGCCTCTAAGAACCATAATAATTATATTCATGGTTTATTGTTTGTTTTTTTAAGCTACACTTCCTAATAGCTTCCTGAGAAAGGGTGCATGAGTGGTAGTTTAATAAACATTTTTATTTTTCAAAGAAATTTTATTCTATAAATATGCTATTTTTGTTTTAGATTTTTTGACCACTACTGGAAGTGCTCATGGAGTACTCCTAGTTTTATGCACAAGGCTCACTCTTGACTTTGCTCAAGGGACCATATTGGGTTATGGGTATCTAAGGGGCTTGGCTGCATACGAGGCAAGCACCTTAGACCATAACTCCTGTATTAACTTTTCAGCACATCTTCATACACTTTAGTGTTAGTTTGGATGGGTATAAAATTCTAGTTAGAAATTACTTTCCCTTCCAATTGTGAAAGTATTAGTCATCATCTTTTAGTTTTCAATGTCTTGAGAGGTTTTTTTACTTTTTGTTTTTTGGGTGCACACCCAGTGATGCTCCAGGATTACTCCTGGCTCTGCACTCAGGAATTACTCTGGTGGTGCTAGAGAAACCATATGGGATGCTAAGGATCAAACCTGGGTTGGCCTTGTGCAAGGCAAATGCCCTACCCTGCTGTGCTCTCATTCCAGGCTTGAGAGCAAGAGGTTCTGTTTTATCCTGATTTTTTTACCCCATATAGTAAGTGAATCTTACATTATGAATGTAACCAAATACTTTTATTCAGTGTTAACTTCATTTTATAAGGATATTTTGGTTAAACTTACAGTATGCATTGCTATATATTTGTAATGTTCAAAATTAGAGTTTTATAGTAATGTGAATAGACTTTGTACCATGGTTCAAATGTTATTCTGCCTCAGTCCTTTGCCAATGAAAGTTCTCTCTCCTTCCCCAAATCTAATTTTGATTCTCCAGAAACTCTTTTAATGTTGTCACTAATTTTTTTTTAATGTACCCGGTGAATTTTTGGAAGCAGTTAGTAGAGAAGATAGGGAAAGAGCAAATAAAGACATTTGAGAAATAGGTAACACGCAGTGTCAAGGTAACAAAGAAGAATCCGAAATAGACTCTCTCAAGTTCAATTATTTCACTTTAGGTATAAAAAACCACTGGGAAAACTTAATTTCTTTTCAGTGTTGCAAATCAATATGCTGAGTGACCATAGAACT
Organism: Cryptotis parvus; assembly: GCA_021461705.1. NCBI lineage: Eukaryota > Metazoa > Chordata > Mammalia > Eulipotyphla > Soricidae > Cryptotis > Cryptotis parvus. The sequence continues at coordinate 23,481 of JAJIBD010028307.1, forward strand.
AATCTTCCAAGCCAGAGGAATAAAAGAAGATGATTTTAATGATATCAGAACAGCAAGTATTAACCAGGTAAATGAAGTGCTGGATGAACAAAGGCATTTACTTACCATATAGCAATCTTGATCTAGCCAGTTCAAGAATTCTTTTCTCCAAAACACTCCAAACCCTGAACTCCGCCTTGTGCTGACCTCTTCAATATCCAATTTCTGTTTAGTAGTTTCTCCTTTCACACTATTTTCTTTGATTTATTTATTTTCATTAATTTCACAAATATCCACTGCACACTTAATTTAATCTCTGATCCTTAAAAATAGTCCTGTCCTTTTATTTTATCTATTTTGCATTATGTTGTTACTTTCAATTTAAACTATCCCTTGCACATAAAGTCAGTAAAATATTTAGAAAGCTGACTGTACTACATTTTAGAAGTACCTTAGAAACTGACTGTACTATATTTTATTCAAGAGGTAACTAGTAGCCAAATATTGCCTTTTGATTATATACTATAAACTAGTTAGTTCAGCGAGACTTATGGATTAAACATACAGTCAGCTAAAGTGTAAGTGGTTTGGCAAGTTTCTGTGAAAACTGTTGGCATACTTGTTTTGTGAGAATTCCAGGAACACTCAGCAAAGGAAATGCTGACCATGACGGAGACAGGAAGTAAAGTTCAATGTAGAAAAGAAGCAAATGGTGACCAAGAAGGAATAGCACTTTGAAATTCTAGCAGCCAGACTGATGCCAAATTTTTATTCAGACTTTATGTTTCTTGAGCAACAATCTTATAGAAAAGTTGAGAGAAACCAACATATTCCCTACATAGCCTCTTCCATACCACATAGCTTGTCTCTTTGCCCACCACTTCCACCAGAGGCTACACAGTTACAATTGATGTGTCTATATCGACACACCATAATCATCCAAAATTCATAGTCAGTCTTGAAGTTCAGTCTTGGTGTTGCTCAGGGTTATTGTTCATGATAAAATTTCATTTTGATTATTAATACTCAAATTCAATTTTTTTCCATGGGAAAATGTAAAGGGAGCACAGCTAGTTCATATGTTATTAGAAGTTAGTGAAAACTCTAGCTAGATGTTCGATCTATTGCTGTCAATTGTTATTAGATTGTTTTTCATTTCAGGTATAAATTCTAAGGCATATCATTCTTTAAATAAACATAACCTTGGTAGTTTTATATGAAGAAGTGAGGTTAAAGCATCTATACACCAATAGTGAGGATTTTAATTCTTAAAATTTAAGAAATTGAGTTATTAGTGGCTTGTAATATTAATGACATTTCAAGAATTTAGCTTCATATTTGGTAACTGACTGGTAACGGACACAATTTCTTTCACCAAAGTTCTAGTAATTATCACACCACTAAAAAATAAAACTCTTTTTCTCATTTATCTCTCCTCTCACTTCCTGCTGGTAAGCACCATAATCGTTACTCAGTCTAGGATTTAGTGCTGTTATGTATTTTTTCATTTCGTCTGTTTGTTTGCTTTAATAATTCATATCCAAGCAGGAGTGAGACCATCTATTGTCTTTTTAAAATTTTATTGTCTTAATTAAATCACAATGAGATACATAGTTAAAAGTTGTTCATGATCGGGTTTCAGTCATATGATGTTCTAACACCCATCCCTTCACCACTATTTGCTTCCCACCACCAAAGACCCATGCCCTGTGCCCTTCCCCATCCTTATGCAGGGACTCTCTCTCTCTCTCTCTCTCTCTCTCTCTCTTTCTCTCTCTCTGGGCATATGGTTCACAATGCAGTTACTGGAAGTTTATATAGTCCTTTGCTTTCAACACTCAATACCTGTCCCAAGTGATCATTTCTAGCTATTAATTGTGTTTCATGTCCCTATTTGCTTCACTTAGCATAATTACTTCATCCATCAATAATGGGGTTTTGAAGCTTTTGAAACATTATCAGTTTTTTATTTTGATCCGTAACTACATTGTAATCAAAACCAGGTACAAGATAATGTTGGATTTTTTGGCTAGACAATTATGTGTGAGTCTTATCAATTTGCCATTTTCCCTGGACTAGGTATATGTTACACCACTTTAACTCATAGTTTCAAGTTCAATTTTCAATCTGTTTTCTTTTACATTTTCATTGTGTTCTATAGTTTTTGTAGTCTTTTAAATAGTTTTAACTATTAGACATTTTAAATTTTAATTAATTAATTTCAAGTGAATCATAGATACACAGTTACAAAGTTGTTCATGATTGGGTTTCAGTCATATAATATTCCGACACCCATCCCTTCACCAGTGTACATTTCCCACCACCAATATCACAAGTTTCCCTCCTGCCTCTCTTAGCTTCTACGGCAAGCACGACACGTTTTCATTCACTCTCTCTCTCTCTCTCTCTCTCTCTCTCTCTTTTCCTCTCTCTTTTTCCTTTTGGACATTATGGTTTGTAATACAAATACTGAAAGTGTTATCATAATACCCCTTTATCTACTTTCAATACTCTGTTCTTTTTTATTTTTGCTTTTTGGATCACACCTGGCAATGCTCAGGGGTGACTTCTGGTTCTGAACTCAGGAATTACTCCTGGCGGTGTTTGGGGTACCAGATGGGATGCCGGGGATTGAACCCAAGTCAACCATGTGCGAGGCAAACACTCTATTCACTGTACAATCCCAACACTCAGTTCTTGTCCGGAGAGATAATTGCTATTATTACTGATCATTGCCAACTATTGCTTTTAACCTTTTAAAACATCTATGTCCTCAAGTATCGAAAATAAAAAGATAATACATTCATCAAATATTTGCTGAAAAATTAGTGTAATGTTAGAAATGCTATCGTGAACCTAGTGCCTAACAATGTAAGCACTAGGTAAATGGAAACTGTAGTTACTAATTTCTAGATTTAAGATAAAGTAAACTGTTCTGACCTTCAGTTGTAGATATATGTAAATATATTTTACATAATTATTGTTTATTGATTTTCCTCAAATAGCTATGTAAATAATAATCTCAACATGATGGTAAGAACATATGATTCGTGAATGACATTCAGATCATTCATTTTGTTCTGCAGTGTAGGTACAAAGCCACTATGATGGTTGGAAATACCTATTTCTGCTGATGGCTATTTTATGTTAGTGGGATGTGCTTGTGTGTTGATCATAATAATAATAATAGCAAAAACAGAACAATGACAGCAACATGTATTGAGACATTACCATTTATTAGGTGCTAGGTTTCATACTTTATATATATAAAATAAAACATGCTTTAGGCACCCTGAGAAAGAAGGTCTGGAAACATGATAATAATTTCAGGTAATTGAAATTGAAAATTTATTCAAATATACTCAAGGATGCAGTATTACCTGGATATGCAGGTAACTATTAAATAACATTTATTTCCATAATGTAAGAGTGTTGAAGAGTGGTAGAAATGAACAATAATCATTTCTGTTTCAAAATATCAGAAAGTTAAATAATCTAGAGCATTTTTTCAAGTAAATTTCAATGAAAAAAGTAACTCAGTTGGAACCAAAGAGGTAGTATAGTGGGTAGGGTATTTGCCTTGTATGTGCTAGCACAGGTTCAATTCCTAGATTTCTGCATGATGCCTTGCATTGTCAGAAGTAATTTCTGAGAGGAGAGGCAGGAGTAACCTCTGATTATCATTAGGTGTATCTCCAAAACAAAACTAGATAACTCACTATTCAATAAATGGAACTACTACATTTACATGGGTACATTCGGAAAGATTAATATTGATCACAAGTAAGAATAATTAGAACTCAGAAGTTCTTAGACATTTGCTTCTTATTTTAAGCAAGAATTAGTTTAAAAAATGTTTCAGCACTTAATTTGTTGATGTAAAACCCACAGAATGTCCATTTCCACTATTATTTTTAAGGGTAGTAGCAGATTTGTGCCCTTTTTTTTTAAAATTTTGCCAATTTCTCAAAAATGAACCCATTCAACTTTAACTTACTTCCCCCTCTAGCACTGCCAGTCACATGAGTAAAGCAGGAAAAAAAACTAAAAAAGATTTTGGAAAGCAGAGTTCTTTTGAGGAGTCACCATGCCTGCTGCAAAATTATTTGAATGAAAAGATTTTTTTTTAGGTAAAATGACAATTAAGGTCGACCTCCTCTGCTCAAATTAAAAAGAGAAAAAAAGAGTGTAATGAAGAATCTGACTCCTTCCTCTAATTTTACAAGTTCAATGGTAATCTAACCGTGCCATTCATTTACAGAAACCATTAATTTTACTATGTGGCTGAAAGTAGTAGGCCTCAGCTTTCATTCTCTTACTTTTCTCCCCCCTTGGTCTTTGTGTGTGCACCTGTTCAGGCCACTTTAGCATCCCATTTGTAAAACTTTGGATAATCCTCTGGCACTAACCCTGGTGTGATAATACTTCTGTTATTCAGCAGCCTAATTACAAAGGACAACACAGATAAAACACTTCAGCCTACTTTTTAATAGCTGATTTGCCAATTTCACCAAGCCTGAAAAGAATGGTCTCCAAACCTTGCTGGATTTCAATTTATTCGAATTTGTTCAGCGCATGAAGCTCCAATACCTTGGAGAACACTTCCTGTTGTTAGATATTTGGACACCTCAAACTTTCTTCCACCTTCATTCTTTTTTAATAGTGGTATTAGAATTTTCTTTGTTCCTAGAATATAGTATAGTCATTGGAACATTTTCAAACATTCCCCAACATTATTTGGAGAGAACTGTTGACATTCTCCAAGAAGGAAACTAGCAGAAAATTGGGGCCTTGGTGACTTCAGTGGTACCTGGTTCAATTAAGGTAAAAGAAAGATGAGTTGCTCACACTTTTTTAATTTAATGACAGATTTTTCTTTCTGGTTGTAGTACCTTTGGAATTAGAGCTCAGTAAGGGAAAAATGTGTCTAATATTTCCTTTCTGGTTTAAGATGGAAAAGAGAGAGGATTATTTCTAATTCATGACAAACTTAAGGAAAGGATCATTACTATAGTACAAGTAAGCCTCTGAGCATCTGGTACTTTACTCTTTGATCTAGAAATGGGGTTGGAGATCTGGCCATAAGATAATCTTTGGAGTTCTGGGCACTTTCTGGTCTGGTGGAGAATATCATCCCAAGGTTGTGAGGAATTGACAAAGTCTCTCCTGAAACATATTTTGGGGGGTTTACAAAGGACAGTGTACAACCGAAGGAAAACCTTACCACTGTCTTAATCCTTTGATTTTGAAATCCTAAATAACTTAAGGGAAATTTAATACATATGTTTCTGATTCGCTTACACTACTTGATCAAAATGGTGTTTTGCAAGTTATTTGATATCTAAGAAGCCTTCTTAGTCTTCTTTCTAAGCCTTTTATTTTGCTCCAGGAATCATGTTTTCTTCATGTTCAGCAGAATTGGAGACAAGAGAAGTCTAAGTGTGATGTTAAAAGTTATCCACACAAACCCAGCAAAAGTCTAAACATTAAAAAGTATGCTACTCGCCTCCGTTATAGCACCTCCTACAATTAATCTGTTTTAATTATAGTCTGTTTTAATTAATTATGAAAATTAAAAACTCAAGTGTTTTGTCAAATGTAAGATGCCATGAGTTAATGGCTATTTCAAGTACTTTATTTTTTTAATCAAGAAGTACTGCTAAAAAATAAAATATTTCAAGCAGTCCTTTTTTAATTTTAATGTTTTTACCCAGTTTATTTTTAATTTTATTTAAACACCATGGTTTACAAAGTACAAACTTATTCACAATACAGTTGTTATTAAGGATTCATCACTCAACACCAATTCTACCACCAGTGTGCTTCCACAACCACAAACCTTCATTTCTTTTTTTTAAAATTTTTTTATTTTTACAATTACAAAGATATACAATTAAAAAGTTCATATTTGGGTGTTGGCTATACAGTGTTCCAGCACCCATCCCTCCACCAGTGCCCATCTCCCACCACCAACGTCCCGGTTCCCTCTCCCCTCCCCCAGCCCTCCTCCATGGCAGGTTCTTTATTTCTTTCCCTTTCTCTCTCTTTCTCTTTTCCTTCCCTTCCAGACTATGGATTACAGAACATACATTAAAGGGTTGTCATGTGTATCTTTTTGCCTCTATTTAATGCTCAGTTCTAGGTTGGCATTAGCACCCTCGACAATTGTCAGCACACTGTTCCATTTTCTGTCTTACCTAGCCTCTGACTCCCACCACGACAAACCCTCATTTCTTACCCATGCCCATTATCATGTCTGCTCCCTTAGCCGGCACTGATTATATTGGCCATCACAGCCCACATATGGGAATGGTATTGATAAAGTCACGACTTTTTTTCTGGGTTGTTATGTGCGAGTCTGGTCAATTTCTGTTCTTGCATTTGCTTTCTGAGTTTCTAGAACATCATTTCTGTAATCAAAATGTATGCTAAAATATGAAATATTCTACTAAAATATACATAGTAACATTAAAAGGCAGAAAACTAATAATAAATAGATCCCCTCCTTTCATTTTACAGATGGAAAAACTTCTCATATTTTAAAATGACTCTTGTTAGTTAAAGTTTATGGCATTGGCATACAAAATTACTGCACCTACCACCGCCTAATTGTCTGGGTCTCTCCATCACGGTTCCTAGTGAATTAGAAACCTGCCCATTCCTTGGTAATCTGAGTTTTGTAATGACAGACCTTGGCTTTGGATCATAAAACTCAGTTTGGGAGGGGTGGAGAGACATAAGGACTGGACGAGAGATGATAGAAGGACAGTAGTGGAGGATTGGGGATACTTTGGCCGTGGAGAAACTGCAGTAACTTTGTGTATCAGTCCATAAACTCTGCTGCAGCCATCTTACATAATTGCATATTTTTCAAAGAAAAGGATAATAAACGCTCACAACCTTATCCAAAACTATTAGTGTCATGTGTTTCAAAATTTTGAAAAGTAAGGTATATTGGACTGTAAAGCATATTATGTAATTTACAAGCAAGGTCTGGGCAAGCCATTTTTAATCAAATGAGTTAATAGTTCTACATAAAAGATGAATAATACATTGAAATAAAGACAGAAGTGATATGTTGTATGATCACAAAAAAATTAAATGACTCTTGTTTTAGTGCCTTGTCAGCAAGGCACTGATTTATTAAAATTATCAACTTATAAATCTTATAAAGCCAGTAGGAAGGCTGGAGTAGAGGGGCAAGAGGCATAGTACAATAACTAAAGTGCTCCCTTGCTTGTAATCAACTCTAGTTCAATCCCTGGCATTGTATATGGTCCCCAAGTACTGCTAGGCCTGATCTCAGAATGGAGGCAGGAGTAAGCCTTGAGCACAGTCAAGTGTGATCCAAGTTCTCCTCATACTCAAAATATGTGGAAAACAAGACATCTGTTTGAGTTACAAGAACATTTAATAAAGCCAGGGATTTGAAAGCTTTAAGGGAAATTTGAATTCTTGATAGATCATTAAAATTTTCTTTGAAATGATAACAATGTAAAACATAAAACATTATTTTGGGGTGGGCCATCATAATTGGTGGTATGTAATAATGATATTTGATTGAACATTTACCTTATCTTTGTGATAAAAGTTGGATATTCCACAAAGTTGGATATTAGTCAATTCATTTAATTTTCACATAACTCAATGTAGTAAGTACTATTTCTCATGCCCATTTTACCCTCAATGAGTAAAATATGATTTAACAGGATAAAGCGATTATGAGATCAGGCATGGCTGATTCCATCATGTTTTGTATTCATGAAAATAATTTATCCAGTAGCGTATAATTAAAATGTTAAGTTTTATAATTCAAAATTTACAAATAAGTACTTTAATTAACGTATGAGTTGAATACTATGAACCAAGGACTAAGTGTATGTCTCTTGTGAGATTCTTAAATCCTTTTTGTAGGGATGTGCTTGGACAGTTAACCTTAGCTAAAATGTCATTTCTGGATAATGGATAATGTATTTATACAACATTTTCCTGGGGCTGGTAATATTTTTATCTTTGAGTTGCCTGGTAGTTGGGTTGGAATTTGCAAGCACATAAGGTTTCTATTCAAGATCAAATAAGGGATCCAAACCTAGAATTTAGAAGATTAGTCCACAGAGAAAAAGGATTATAGTGGTATGCTTTTTGTAGAAATTACAGTTGTATTCTAGGGGTAACATTCTAGATTTAGTTTTTATTTTACTCAGTACTGAGCACAGTGATTAGTAGGTATCAGATCTTCAGTAATTTTTTTGTGGAATGAAAGATTTAAGGAAAGCCTAATAAGAAATAGGAGAATTCATATTTCCAAGCAATTCAATGACATGAATGGAAAGTATTTAGGAGACAACTTGTGATTTTTGTTGGTGGTGGTGTTGTTGTTTTTGTTGTTGTTTGGATACACTGAAAAATTTCAGGGCTTCTCCTTGCTCTGCACTCAGGAATTACTCCTTCAGTTCTGGGGAGCTATATGGGATACCACGGATCAAACCCAGGTCAGCTGTATGAAAGACAAACACCTGCCTGCTATATTATCAGTCCAGCCCAGCTGATGATTTCTGTGCCTAAAATTTGTGCAGATTTGGGTGTAGACATATATATGTATAGATACATATATACATATATTTGTATACCCACACACTTATAAGTGAGAATTAGCCAGCTGTTTACCCTATTACTTGAGAGGGAATGATCTCTTTCCTTAGTCCATTAAAAGCATCCTAGCTTCAAAAAGCTCTGCCGTGGGGATCCAGTCCACAGAAGGCTCCTTGGTCATTCTCTTCACCTGTATTTAAGCTTTTGTACTTTTCCATCCAGCATGAAATACCAATGATCTACACAACAAGAATACACAATATGACTTGTGTATTTTCTTTTCTTTTGGGGTCACACCCAACTATGTTCAGGCATTATTCCTGGCTCTGCACTCAGGAATACTCCTGGTGGTGCTTGGGGGACCATATGGAACACCGGGGATGGAACCCAGGTCAGTGCATGCAAGGCAAATGCCCTAACCACTGTGTGATGGCTCCAGCCCTTGTGACTTGTGTATTGATTTTGTGAGACAAGTTGTTTCCTACATGTTTAAGTGGGTCACTTGCTGTGTAGGAAGGTGTGACCACATGTATACTTTCCATATCAGTCTATGTCTTTTCCCCCATTGATGACTTTTTAGTGTTTTCTGACTAATATGGGCTGTTCAAGTTTCAGACATTATTTTCCCCAACATATATTGCCAGGCCTCCCTCCCCTCAGCTTCCTGCTTGCTACACTTTTAGCTAAAATATAAGAATATTTTATATTCAGATGACTAAAGGAGGTATATTCTTAAGCTTTAAAGACCAGTGCATGGAATATTAACCTGTCATTAACTGACCCAGAAAACATTTTTGGAGGAAGAAGACCTGTCAGGGCTTACTCCTGTCTCTCTCTGCTCAGCGATTAGTCCTGCAAAGGCTCAGGAGACCATGTGGGGTAGTAGGGATTGAACACTGATTGGCTGTGTGCAAGGAAGTGCCTTAGCCACTAGACTACAACTCTGGCCCACACAGAAGACATTTTAATGTTTTTTAATTAAATTAATTAAATTAATGCCGTGGTACATGCATACCACGCGAGCCTGGCAAGCTACCCTTATAGACCTCATTCCCATGACTTGATGGAATGGTTTGAGGCTCTTCATGTTCCTGGAGCAAGCAGATGCCTTTTGGGCTGTCTCGCATGGCAGGACATATGAATGTTACTGGTGCCCGCTAGTAATCGATGGTCTACAGGAAGTCAAGGATCAGAAATTAATGCTATGTGGGATGTTATTTAAAAGGCCCTGATTGTCTTGATTTTATTCAAAAGGCAATGACTATCTCTCCACTTGTCTTTCCCCCATTTCAAAGGGAAAGGCAAAAATTGTATTAGAAATTAGCGGAACAACTTCTGGACTGACTTTTGAATAACAGACATGTTGTCAGTGTAGAAAAAATCTAGACATTTGGATATTAGCTATGAACAGTTGTAGATTTATCTTTTTGTCACTTCTTTAGGAGAAAGTCTGTGTCTTGATGCCTGAACAATCATAATTTTAGAGTTGATTTCTGACATCAATCAGAGATGGATCTGTTTTCTTAACTCCATGGAGGAATGTTTCTGGGCACGAAGAAGTGAATGACTGTGGCGTCTTGTAGCATTTTTAAGCACAATTAACAAAAAAACAAGTGTGCTGAGTTTGTAGGGCTTGAGACAGGCAGATATTGGGTACACAGATAGGTCAAGTCCTTTCTCTCTAACTCATGTATGGTCTTTGATCAATTATTTATTCATTTTAAATCTCATCTTCTGTACTCCTGTATTTTATTTATATCTGGTGTATGTTACTTAAATAGTAATATCTTGGCACCTGAGCGATAGCACAGCGAGTAGGGTGTTTGCCTTGCATGCGGCTGACCTGGGTTCAATCTCCTGGCATCCCATATGGTCCCCTGAGCACCACCAGGAGTAATTCCTCAGTGCAGAGCCAGGAGTAACCCCTGAGCATTGCCCAGTGTGACCCAAAAAGAAAAAATCTTTCTCCTATAGGTATTGGATGTCTATAGATGAGGCTCAAGCCTAAGGTCCAACACATTATTGCAATTCTACCTATGCTTCAGGTGATTTGATTCTAAACAATCTCTTTGGAGATACTTTAGGGAAAGTTGTTTTTGTTGTCATTGCTGCTGCTGTTTAAAGGAAGATACTTACTTTGCAGTTGGGAAATAAAGAATATTTACAAATCTATACTTTAAACCAGACCAGAAAAAAAGGATTTTTTTTCACAACAAGCTAAAAATCTCTGTATGATTTTTTAGAAGACTGTTTCATTTGGACCAATGATTAACTTTTTGTTCCTAAAAAGGGGGAGGGCTCTTCCTGCGAGAGACAGTAATGTCATTATTCATGCTGTAAGCCAGCCCACTTCAACTGCTGGCCTTCACAATGCCTACAAGTGTAATAAAAAAAAGAATACAAAAAAACCACTTGCTTCCTTTTTTTTTTATGAGTATTGACATTCTTGTGCAGTATTAGGAGAGCTAATTTAGCTTCCAGTTCTAAGAATTTTTGAATCTATAGCCAGTAATTATTGGCATTCAGAGGTACAAAAGAGGAAAACAAAGCTTGCAAATTCTAGCACATTCATGTGGGATTGGGAGCTGAATTAGGATCCTCACACCCCATTGAGTGATCAGCCCCCTATTAGAGCCTTATTAAAATGGTAATGATTATATGCCAGCTATAGGCAGGCAGCCGCACCTGTCAAAAACTACCCGATTATCCTGTTCATTGAACTGTCTGGCTCTTGAATCACTGTCTCAGGTTTACTTCTCTGTGAAGTTTTTTTCCTCCTCGTCTTAAATTAAAAAGATACAAGAAAAATCACTTCCCTTGAGGTCATACAACTCTCTTGTAGTATATTATAACTTTTCATTTTTTTAAACATCTGGTATGGCAATGTGATATGGGACTTACTTTCCCCTTCATTTGAGATAAAGGTAGGAGATAGAAATGTAAAGTGTGATCTGAAAGAAATCCATGCATTAGTACATGAAAATACCATCTGTAATTCATCTGAAAACTGGATTATTCCATTGTCAGGAGTAATTGGGATCAAGACATAGATTCTTGTGACTCACGCATCATGTAGCATGCTTGGAGATCTGCTGTTCTTTAGTTAAAAAAAGCCTGGGTTTTGATGTTTTGCCTTTAAAACACGTAAGACAATAATGTGTTTCTTTAGAAATCACTTCCTCCAGTCCCACCATGCACAACACCATTGGATGTATTATATATATCACCTCTCAGAGAGAGAGAGAGAGGAGGAGGAGAGAGAGAGAGACAGAGTGTCTTTGAAAGTACTTCCTCTAGCTATTTTTCAAATTCCTTAATCACGAACACATCACCAGTAGAGAGGGCACTGGGATGTTGGATGCCTTTAATAGGTTTTGTGATAGAAGTTATGATGGCACCTGATCAGAACAGTTGGAATAAACCTCCATTTATGAAGAAAAGCAGTTAAGGATTTGGCTGGTTTTTGTTTGTAACTGAGGAGCTTAATTCTGATTTTTACCTTTTTTTTGGGAGTCACCACAAAGGATGTCATAAAAGCTATTGGATGAAAGATTTCTGTTGCCTTCAGACTGAGAGTACCTGTCTCAGTCATTGAAGAACAGGAGTAGAAAGTACTCTGGTTGCTTTTGGTTTTACTAAAATGTTTCACTGGATGTGTTTTGAAAATACAAGATATAACAATAATGGAAACATTTTAAAATTGGTAATAAAATTAGGATTCAGATTAGGGATATTGTGATACTAAACTAGCTGAAAATACCTTGGATTCCAGTCCTTTGATATTACAACATGAAAATATTTACAATGGGGTGTAAGTTAACAGAAATCCTGAGTTAACCCTGTGCTGCTCTTTCTATTACTGTAGCAACAAAACAATGTCTTTAGAGTAATTCAAAACTCATTGAGACATTCTCTCTCAGAACACTATTTATTGAATGACTTCAGTGCAGCTTTGCCTCCTGCCTGTCCCAAACCCACTACCCATGCTATCCTGTCCTTTTCCATCCTTATTGACTTAATGTCATGAATCAACAATAATAATTCTCAAAACTTCATTGTTGCGTTTAAAATAAAAGATCGTAACATGGTTTAATATCATAAAATAATTGATTATACCACAACAGGATTATTACCAGGGCTCCAGTGGCTAAATCCTTTCACCATCCTCAAGACTCTTACCATGAGGTAACTCTTTGCTCCTCTCTCAGGAGCCACTCAGTATGATCCCCATTATGGCGTGTCACCAGCCAACTACTATCCTGCTTTTTATTACCCCACACTTTTCTTTCAGCAATTTATTTTAGTAATCCCTTATTTTAACTTCAAACTTCAACTTCAGCCCAAAACTTCTATACTCATTCATTTCCAGTACCGGGTTCCTTATTTTTTCCAAAGATGTCTCACATTTCCCCAACTCAGTTTCACCACAGCTGAGTCAGTTCTTCAACTTGCTTTCATTTATGCGGCATAATTTTCATCAAAAGCGCTTATTGGGCTATAGATGCAAATTCTACAATATATTCCAACAGGGCCTTTTATTTATTTGTTTGTTTATTTATTTATTTTTTGCTTTTTTGGGTCACACCCAGCAATGCTAAGGGATTACTCCTGGCTCTGTACTCAGAAATTTCTCATTCCAGTGCCTTGGGGGATCATGTGGGATGCTCAGGTATCAAATGTGGGTCGGCCACATGCAAGGCAAACGCCTTACCCACTGGACTATCACTCCAGCCCAGGGCCTTATTTTTTAAAAAAGTATTTTTATTATACCACTGGGAGATATACAATTACAAATATATACAATTAAAAGTTCATATTTGGGTTTTTGGTCATACAGTGTTCCAGCACCCATCCCTCCACCAGTGCCCATCTCCCACCACCACCTACCGGTTCCCTCCCCCCTTCCCCAGCCTGCCTCCATGTCAGGTTCTTTATTTCTTTCTCTTTCTCTCTCTTTCTCTTTTCCTTCCCTTCCAGACTATGGATTACAGCACATACATTAAAGGGTTGTCATGTGTATCTTTTTGCCTGTATTTAATGCTCAGTTCTAGGTTGGTATTAGTACCCTCGACAATTGCTAACACACTCTTCCATTTTCTGTCTTACCAGGGCCTTATTTTAATTATCCAAGCATTATGTTCCTTTGCCCTTCTCATACCCTATGGAGACAAGACATTTCTTCTTACGGTGACTGTCATTCATGTGCCAGTAAAGCGTTGTCAGAGAAGGAAACAGTCATAGGATTTTTTTTTTTTTTTGCTTTTTTGGGTCACACCCGGCGGCGCTCAGGGGTTACTCCTGGCTCTGAACTCAAGAATTACTCCTGGTGGTGCTCGGGGGACCATATGGGATGCTGGGAATAGAACCTGGACCGGCACGGGCTGTCTGCGTGCAAGGCAAATGCCCTACCCGCTGGGCTGTCGCTCTGGCCCCAAGGCTTTGATTTTTAAAATTAGACTAAGAAAGTTCAGTATATAAAATGATATTTGGAAAAATTGGGAGTAAGTTTCAGCCCCTCTACCTAAATTCTCTAGTGAAGGCTATCAGATTGGAGGAGGAAGTGAAAGAACCAGAGTTATGTGAATAAGGAGAGAAATTTGTGGGCTCTAGGACAAGGAAACCAGAATCCTTTACAACTGTGGTTTACAAAGCTCTGTGCATGTCACTGTTTTTGTGTGTTGGTTTGGTCTAATTTTGGTTTTTAGGCCACATCCAGCCGTGCTCAGTGCTCACTCCTAGTTCTATGCTCAAGGTTCACTCCTGGTGGGATTTATGGAACCATCACTGTATCACTGTCTTCCCATTCATCATCGATTTGCTTGAGCTGGCCCCAGTAACATCTCCATATGTCCTGTCTCATGCTAGTAGAGCTCAAGGGCATGTGCTTGCTCCAGGAACATAAAGAGCCTCAAACCATTCCCTTAGGTCATGGGAATGAGGTCTATAATAGCTACTGGTATTATCAAATACGACACAGGTAGCTTGCCAGGCTCTGCCGTGTGGGTAGCATACTCTTGTAGTCAACTCTAAATACAGCATTTATTGATGAACCACACGGTTGCGAAAGCCAGGCTGGGATAGGCTGGTCTGCTGGGTGGAGTTCTAAAGAGGGGGAAGTCTGAATGTGGAAAATGGAGGCCATCATGGAGTTGGGGGTTGTCTGGCTTGTTTGAGGCTCTGCTGGTGTGTCTGGCCAGGACTAGAACCCGCCATCCCTCCTGGGCGCCTCTTGAGTGGCTGGGCACAGGGAGAGGCAGTAGCAGCTCTGCCCCATGTCTGTGAGTCTCCAGACCGGGGCCTCATTTGGAGAATCGGCGGCTGGTACAAAGAGTGTAAGGTGGGCAGCCCAACTGTTGCGACCACTTTAAAAAACCTCGGGGCTCTCTACAGACGCCAGGGCAAATTTGAAGCTGCTGAGACTTGGGAGGAAGAGGCCATGCAGTCACGGAAGCAGGGCCTCGACACTGCTCACAAGCAGAAGGTGGCCGAGGTGCTGAGTGACGCCGGAGCGGAGGGGAAGGGGTGCAGCCGTGAGAGCTTGGACGAGTACTTGGTCAAGTACGAGAGTGGCCCTCTGGCAGCGCTGCTCCTGAAACCTTCTAAGCAGTCCACACGCCTCTTCCATGGCCAGGGCCCAGGGAAGACAGACTCCTGCAGATGCAGTATCAAACAGGGCAGCTGCCCACGATGTTCTCGGAGCCTTCAGGAAGCACATGGAAAGATACAGCAGACCCCCACTCAGGCCATATGGAACCATATGGGGTTCCAATCCAGGTGGAAGGACAAGGCAAGAGCCTTACCGTCTAGCTATCTCTCCAGCCCCTTAGATGTTGCTCTTATATAGGTCTGTGATCCAGGAGTTGCTGAGTCAGTGCTCACTGAAATTCAGTAATCACTCAGGGAAGCCTTATTATCATGACTTCATGGAGGTCTTTGGTGCTGATCTATAAAGAACAACTTGCAGAAATTTCCTAGGCATTAGTATATTTAAGACTTAATGTTTTTCAGTCTTAGGACACACTAAAAGAAGTCTTGCTTCTCACCCTAACTTTCAGAGTGAGAAGTATGTTGTTGTCTCTGAAAAACTGATCCACTCCCAACTACCTCTGAGATGGAGAGGATATGATAGTGTGGGGGAAAAGTGTTCCATTGCGGGAGAGAGATCTTAAGGGTTTCTTCTTTGTCAAAACAGAGGTGAAAACACAGCACCCCCTTACATCTCTTCAGTCTGTGGACTTGTCTCTATTTTTTCTACCATTAATTTATAGAATGTTTTCTATTACCTTCTTACATAGGGCATCTACTATTGGTTTCTTATCCCTCCATCCACCTTGTCTTTGTGGTTCCTTTAAAGTTAGTTCCTTGACAAAGCAGCTTGAATGGATCTCTATTTTATATTAAATCAAGTTCAAATTCATCTCATGACTTCTCAATACAGGTATCAAAACCAGTCCAGATTCCTATCAACCTTAAAAGGAACTAGTCAGATGAGCAAGATGGCGATGGTGCGGTGTCAAGGGCTGGAGCTGGCGAGGAGTTACAGCTCTCAGAGTCCCGAACAGCCGATGAGGCCAGACATTTTCTGAGTGAGTAAGCGAATGCACCATGCATATCCTGGCTCAGGGGCGTGAACCATTAAACAAAACCAACCAGTCGCCCTCAGTGATAAAGGGTCAGAGGGTCTATATGGGTCATGTAATGATGGCAGTAAGGCATTTTCTAGCTGGAGGAATTTCCACAGCTCTCCACACTATACACGATGATAGAGTTTTAATATGTCTGAAAAGGGCTCTTTCAGTCCACCACTGTGGAAAATGGGTACTGAGGTCTGGGAGGAGGCGAGGTGCTCCTGGTGATTTACCAAGATTTGCCACACAGGCAGTGTCCACTGCCATTTCTCTCAGGATCAGTCTGCCTGACTGCAATAAGAAAGAAAGGAAAGAAAAGAAAGGAAAGGGAAAGAAGGAAGGAAGGAAGGAAGGAAGGAAAGAAGGAAGGAAGGAAGGAAGGAAGGGAAGGAAGGAAGGAAGGAAGGAAGGAAGGAAGGAAGAAGGAAAGGAAGGAAGGAAGGAAGGAAGGAAAGAAGGAAGGAAGGAAGGAAGGAAGGAAGGAAGGAAGGAAGGAAGGAAGGAAGGAAGGAAGGAAGAGGAAGGAGGGAGGGAGGAAGAGAGACAGAGAGAGTGAGTGAGCGGGGGCCAACAGTCTGGACACTCAGGATGGGGTGTGCTGGACTGGTGGTCAAAGCCACCCAGAGTGCCCAAGTCATGAAATCAGCAACTTTAGCTCGGTCCTGGTTCCTGCCAGGGCTGCTGTCGCTCAGGGATAATGGTGGTCCCACCAAAAGGTCAACCAAGACCAAAGGGGCAAAGGTACCAGCAGACAGAGGGCACCCTTGGCATCCTGATATCCCCCAAATCCCTGTGCTGCTCCTGACCAGTCTACAACAATCAGGACTGTCTCCCAAGAAGTTAAACTGCCCATCGTTGGGCATGTGGGAGCCACACCCACAAACCACCTCAGGCTCCACCACACAAGCTCACTTACTGGCTGTTCAGAAACTTGTAAATAAAGGAGATCAGAAGCAGCAGTTAAGAAGCTCATTCACGGACTGTGATGCAGAGACTCATATATAAAATTCGAGAGAGATCAACAAGTGGCAGAGATGCTCCCGCTCTGCCAGACTGTACATCTAGGGCACTTTGGAGGGGGACGAGCATGGGTCTGACAAGTCCAAACAGAGCCCTAGTAGTCAAAAAACTCCACACTCTACAATTGGCGCCATGTTCAAGGCCAGACTCCACTGTTTAGAAGAGCTCCTCCCAGAAATTAGTCTGTTGAAAAAATAAGGTAGGTGTGTTTTGTGACTGAAATCCGCGAGCTTTTATGGATTGGGGAAAGGGCAACCTTCTCCCATGCCCCTGTTCACCCAGAAGGCCCTGCAGACACATCCATGCCCCAAAGCCTCCTCAGTAAAAATCTAAATCCAACTTTATCACCCCGTTGAAGACTTGGGAATTCTTGGAATGTATGACCATTATAATATTGATACACTGAGTAGCACGTCACACCCAATTTGTTTGTAACAGCTAAGTCAAAGGTCACACCCTTAGCAACATCATTATGAGATATATGTTGTAATAAGCAATATAAAGTTAATCATTTAGTGCCTATTAAGGGAGCAGGCTTGGTGGGTAAGCAGGAAACTAGGGTCTTTGGCGGTGGTAGGGCACATCGGTGGTGGTCCTGGTGTTGGAATATTGAGTAACTGGAACAACTGTATAGTGAACAACTTTGCAAATCACAGGATTTAAATAAAGTTTTTAAAAGGAACTAGTCATATCTGATTTTGTTTTCATTCATAGATCATGGGAATAGTCTCCATTTTTTTTTCTGAACAGAATTAGGTTTCATCCATTCCTAGAGATCCATTTGATTCATGCGTCCTTTTTCTCAATACTCTTCTTTCATATCAAAAGCTGAAAGTCATATATTCCTTCTCTAACTTTCCAAAGCTCTTTATGGAAACTCTTTTTGGTCCATATATGTATATATTATTTATCTTTAAATATTTCATGTGAATGAGGGCAGGATTAAGGCATTATTCAAAGAAATCAAAAGCCTCAAACATTGCCTTCTACATAACATTCAAGAGGATATGATTTAGAAATATTTTTTTATTAACTCTGTGGTTTGTGTTATGTATGTTTGAACTGTTGTTAACGTGTTCTGAAGTAATTTCCTAATACAATTGCTTAATATCTGAGCTAAGCACTATTGCGTGCAAAAGGTGAAAAAATAAAAACACTCAAACATCAAAGCTAATTTTTACCTATCAGAGATCCGAACAACATCGATGTTCAATTTTTTTAAGCTGCAGTGTTTGGCAGGGTTTCATGTCTAAAATTATGGAGGTTTTTGGTTCTGTTTATGTTCTTTTTGATTTCAGGGGCACCCCTTGTTGTGCTCAGGGTTTACTACTGTCTCTGCTCAGGGATCATTCCTGGTGAGCCTTGAGGGACCATATCGTGTACAGGGGACTAAACCTGGGTTTGTTCAATCCCATAATACTATCTCTATACCTTTTGTACTATCCTTCACTTCCCAATATCTTGGATTCTTTCTGACTCCTCTATTTCATACTTCAAAATCCACCAGAATATGACTTTGTCTCTATCTTTGGAATATATAAAAATTTCAAACCATTATTATTACTTCTACTATTGTAGTTTTAGCTTCTACCAAATATATATGTATATATCATACTTCTTATAATTACTGCTACCATATTACTGTAATGCCCCTCTAATTAGTCCATTGTATTTAAACCTATATAAAAACTATAGTCAAAGAGATAAGATCACTCAAACCCTTTAGTGGATCCACCTTACTTAGAAAGCAATATAGTGTCCTTAAAACTACCAAGCATCGCTGTTCTGCATCTAACCCAGCTTTGTTTTAAATTTTTTTCTCCTACCACTCTATTTCTTGATGGCTCTGACTCACTCACGGTAGTACCCTTTCTGTTCCTTGTCCTTGAGCACCCAGCTATTTTTGGTTTTGGATCCTATGCCTGACTGCCCCCTATTTAAGACATTCTCCCAGATTTGTGCAAGACTAATCCCTCACCTCTTTCAAGCGTCAGCTTACACTTAACTTTCTTAGTAAGGCTTGCTATTAAAAGTCCTACATCACATTGCAGTATTCCCAGTAACTCCTGAGCATCCCCACTCAGTCACCTTTTATCATACTATTTAACTCTCTTATTTATTATATTTCTTTTCTTTTCTTTATCTTTGCTAGAATCTAAAATCTCTGAAGGCAGATGTTTGATTTTATTTAATTTGCTTATGCATTTTTAAGACATTGGATTAATTTCTGATATATACTAGGTACTGAATGAATGTTATAAAAGAGATAATAGAACTGACAGGAAGACTAGTGAGATTGTCTGTTCTCTGGGTTCTGAATTAGAGGGCTCATGACTGAAAATAATAATGGTTTCTCTTAGCTTTTCTATACATTTTAGGAAATCTAGTGAAAATCTACATTTGATCATGACAAAATTGCCTGTATTTTGGCCCCCAAATTGTGCCAAAGAATATGGGAGTTGGGGTGAAGGTCTCAGAGTGATCTTAGAGGAATAATTTGCAGGGTAATTTCTGAAAGTACCTCTATTCAACACTATAAGGTATCAGGATAATCTCCAGAATGAGATAGCTCAGAGTTTCGATATAAGATGATACTATATTTTGTTTGAAATGTGAATATGTGTGATAACTGAGTTTTGCACAATTGCTGTAATATAAAGCAAGGGCTGTGTGAAAATCAATATGAAACAGGAAATAATTATTATCTGTGAATTATCTGTTTGCAAATCAGATTCCTTGAAGTTAGTAAATCATTTGTTTTATAAGAATATAGTATAAATACTTTTTGAAAACTTAGGTTTATTGTTTAATTTCTTTAATAAAACAAATTACCTACTAATTTGTTTGTATTTGAGTATTTAATGAACACAACAGTTAGAGATTCCTTTGGGCCGAGGACCACTATGAAAGTTGTGAGACACTAAAGTGATGAATTGAGAAAGTTGGAGCACTTCTGACTCATGCTTAAAAATACTTTCTTTTATTAATTCCTGTTTCAGTAATGAAATTAGCACAGTAGCTTTGTAATCTCAAATTTGAGAGAAGGCCTTATTGGCAATGCTACAAATGCTTATAATAGATATCATTGATGGGCAACAGTAAATTAATCATTAATAATTGTTCTTTCTTAGAGTTTGTTTTATCTAACTAGAGATCCTAGATCTTGTCCAAGGAAGGCCCTGGCACAGTTGACTGACATGAATATTATCACACAGCTGGTAAAGGAAGAACAAGAACTATTGTCGCCTCTCTTGACTCTTTCCATGTTCCTTCAGTAGACTTCTTTCCTATGTCTATATGGAGTCTATTAAGGAATGTTTAAATGAGATTTCTGCAGTTAAATGATCACTGTATATATTGCTGTTCAGCTAAAGTGTGTACTTTCTTATCCATTCTTTTTTGGAGGTGAAATAATACTTGTAACATTATTAGTGACAAGTACATTAATAGATAAAATATTTCTTCATATTTTCTTCTCTTAGTTTTTGTGCTTTTAGGGATCATACCCTTTATTACTTGGGGCTACTCCATGCTCAGTGCTCAGGGGTCACTCATGGAAGTGGTGAGAAAACCGTACAGTGCCAGCACTATAGCACAGACCTCCACACATACAAGGCAAGTACTTTACCACTGAGCCATATTCTTGGTTGTTGGGGAAACCGCTGGGGTCCCCAACAGTGTCAGGACAGAAGTTCTCTTCTACCTCTGAGGATGCCGGGGAACAGATGAAAACTCACGAGTCGGTGCAGTTCCCAAAAGGCTTTGTACTATTAGTACAAAAGCTCTTCCACAGCAATCCAATATAATGAACAAACTCTAGCTCTGGTCCGAACTTAGACCATACAAAGAGCCCAAGTCTCCCACCAAAGAGAGAGAATCTCACCTGAAATGAGTCCAACCCAGAAAAAGGAGCAAAAGGCCAAAGAGCAAAAAACCAAAAGCCAATAGCCAAAAGCAAAAGCCAAAAGCCGTAGGAGCCAAAAGTGAAAAGGCCGAGGAGCCTCAAGTCAGTACCCTTATATACATACACCAAAGTAATCCAGGGAAGGTCGTGTCAACAAGGAACCCTAAACAAATGTAGAAGGGCAGTGCCACACCCTATTGCAGGTATAAACAAAGATTATGCCAAGGACTAATCCGAGATTATCTCTTATGTAAAACACTGGAGAGAGAGAGAAGGCTGATATAAAGTATCACTGTCACTGTCACTGTCTTCCCGTTGTTCATCTATTTGCTCGAGCGGGCCCCAGTAACATCACCATATGTCCTGTCTCATGTTTTTTTTTTAAGATGTATTACTTTATATCTATAATTATCTATAATCTACCAGTAATAATTATAGATATAAAGTAATACATCTTAATTTCATGAGCTTCATGTAATCTAGATGGTACCCACAAAGTCCTTCTTACTATTATCTGCACCAGGGTGATTCTGTATATCTTGTTCTCGTGCACTGAAAGGGTCACACTCGCCTGCTTAGAGCAAACTAATATGATCCTTCCTATAGTCTTCCTATAGTTTCAACGTAGCCAGGGTGGTAGTCTCCTGGTAAATTCTAACTGTCCCAAGCTGGGTGCAGTGGGTATAAAGAGGAGCTGTGCCCAATCTAGAAAACATAGAAGTCTTAGTAGATGTATAAGTCAGTCAGAAGTTATTCAATCAAGGTGACTTCTGTAACTGCCATACCCTCTAGCAGTGTTTACATAGAAGAGAGGTCTCATTAGAATGAGCCTTGGCTTAAATAGATTAAGCTGTGAGTGGGCAAAACAACAAAGCTCCCAGATTAGTTAGATCTGTCATCCAACACTTGGTACTAAATCTTTATGAATTTTAGCTATTTATTAACAATTGTGAACTCCACAGAGAAGTTATAAAACCCATTGAATTTATAGAAGGAAGGAGCCATTGCTATTTAAAGTGCTGATGTAGTCAAACAATCATTATAATTATTCTGGGTGTATTATTCCTGCAACCAGATGCCATTGGGCTACACTGGCACGTGATAGGATCAAATGGAAATATTACTGGCACACACTCGAGCAAATCAATGAATAACGGGAGTCAAGTGATCAAGTGATTCTGGGTGTGTTGAGGGTCGAAGTGCATGCTTTACATGCAGAAAGTCCAGGTTTAACCTACAGCATTGCACACAGTTCCCTGAGCACCGGCAGGACTGACCCCTGAGCACTGCTGGGGTATACTTCTCCCCACCAAAAAAAATCTGTATTTAGCAGATGCACTTGAAGATGACTTTCGTATTTATGAAATGCTAGAGATAACAGTGTAAGAGATGCTATTGATAACACTCTCAGAAAACCATGGGACCAAAAGATAAAACCTTTATCATTTTATATAGTTCACAAAATTTGAGAGTAAGAATGGTTTGCCTTATATCATCACAATAGAAATACTATTCTCACTGTTTCACCCCAAGACAGTCATCTGAGAATTTACTCCTAAGTCTCTAACTATCTAGAGTTGTAGATAGAGTAGTTTCAAAAATTTCAAATGGGAAAATGCAGGGAAATGTCTGCTTCTTTTAACGTTTCATGCCCCACAGATGGTCTGCTGGCCACCACAATTTTCTCTCTCATATTGATGATATGGGCTGGAAAATGTCTCAACCAAATTACACTAATGGAGGCCAGTTTGTGGTATGTGCCATTAATTTGAAGAACAGGGAGATAGAGAAAAGACAAGGTAATGATTTGTGACAGGGGTCCCCAAATTTGATTTAAACAATTCAATTACCCATTTTAAAGTCCCCCAAAGAAATGTGCTACACAGCCCTTCCCTGCCCCCCACCCCAACCCATGCAGATGGGACACCTAGTGCTTCTTTTGGCGAAAGTTCTCTATCACTTCCTTTCCAACATGCTGTGGAGGTTGCAAGACAAAAAACACAACAAAATCTAAGCGTTCTGCTACAATTTTCTATAGTACAGTGGTGAAGAGCTTGTTCAGCTTAAGGGAGACTTATAAAGGAGAGGTAGCAAATTGCATGCAATAAAGGCCTCCTTATTGATATCCTGCTGGGGAGACAGGGTCAAAATTGCCCAAAGAAGCTTGGCATAGCAAGCACCATACTTAAAGAAATTTCTTTCTTTGGTTGCAAAAGACAGAAAGTACATTTTAAAACCAGTCACAGAATAGAGACTAGATAGGGCAGGCCCTCATGTCAGAAACACAGGCCCTTAGGAAGAGGCTTAAACCGTATCTCCACGGCTATTTCCCCTAACCTGGGGTGGATTGGTTTGCCTCTCTAAATCTCCTGCCCCCCCCAACTTTTTTAGAATATGCTTGAAAGGACATAATAATATGAATAATCTTATAGGGTTCTTAGAAAATCAAATAAAATCAGTCTGAAGTCTTTGTAATAAAATTGGACCTGTGAAGTTCAGAGCAAACATACAATGACTACCAAAGAAACGCTTTTAAAAAAGGCAAGGTGTCATAGTTTAATAGCCTTTCAATGTCTTATTTTAAGCATTGTAATAAAACACAAATCTGAATTTTAGCCATCATTTGTACACTTATTTCTTCTATAGGTCATTTTTTGTCTTACATAGGAATAATAGTCATGTCATTGACCCTTATAAACACAGAAGTAAAATCTCAGGGGTCAGTCAGTTGTAGAATGCACGTTTACAACCAGAGAGGGAGAACTCAGGGTCAGTCAGTAATCTGAAAGTGCCATAGGAAAAAGGCAGCATAAAGAAGATGAGAGAAGCTCATTAGAGAACATAATTTCTTTCTTCTTAAAACAACTCTCAGTATCTAAAAAAAATCTGAAGTATTTCAAAATATTTTATATACATTGCCTTTGCATAGTACTATAGCTGCAACAATGCATAGGATATCAAAGTCATTGTTTCCTTGCATATTCATGGAATTAACAAGATCATTTGAATATATTTAATTAGAAAAGACTACAGCTATGCATTTGCATATGGCACATCATAGGTACTTAATTACTAGACACTATGGTGTTGATAACAATAGTAAGAGATAAAATGGAAGAGTAGTTATATTGTTGAAGAATGCAGACAATTTTTTTTTTTTTAGGTCATACTAGGCGAAGCTCAGGGTTACTCCTGGCTCTGTACTCAGGAGTTACTCCTGGCTCTTCTCCTGACCATACAGGATGCCGAGGGTCAGAGCCTGGGTGGGCCACGTGCAAGGCAAACACCCTCCCCACTGAACTATCACTCTGGCCCCCAGACAAAAATATTAAGGGACAGCCAACATAGATCACTGTCTTCCCGTTCATCATCGATTTGCTCGAGCGGGCCCCGGTAACATCTCCATATGTCCTGTCTCACGCTAGTAGAGCCCAAGGCATCTGCTTGCTCCAGGAACATAAAGAGCCTCAATCCATTCCGGAATGAGGTCTATAATTGTTACTGGTATTTGGCATATATATCAAATACAACACGGGTAGCTTGCCAGGCTCTGCCGTGCAGGTAGCATATTCTTGTAGGCATCTCTAAGTCCAGCATTTATTGATGAACCGGCGCGGCCGCAAGTGGCCGCAAGCCAGGCACTGATAGGCTGGTCTGCTGGGTGGAGGTCTGACGAGAGAGAAGTCCGGATGTGGAAAATGGAGGGCCTCATGGAGTGGGGGGTCGTTTGGCTTGTTGCGAGGCTCTGCTGGGGTGGTGGGCCGGCGCCTCATGAGCGGCTGGTCACGGGGGAGAGCCAGTAGTAGCTCTGCCCCATGTTTGCGACACACATATATATATATGTATATATATAAAAATATATATACACATATATATATATATATATATATTTATTTCTGTAGGTGGGGTATTTTACAACTGCCAATTAGAGGCACAGGGAGACAATGTCCCACTAATTCTGTCTAATTCTACTCAAACACTGTGATCACAGACGAGATCGCATGTTCAGGGGGTATGGCTGTAGACCTCTGTCCAACCCTAAAGCTGGGAGTAACATCTGCAACGGTGACATTTGCCTACTTCTTTCAGTCCTGCTTCATACATTTCACTGTTACATGGGACACTTACGCTGTCTTCTTAGAAAATTGAACTTATTATATATGTAACTGGTTCTTCTCTCAATACAATTACTTAAAAAACTCATATAAAACTAAACTTCCAGCCCAGATGCCCAGGCTGAGATCGCTGGAGTCCTGTTGGGATGCCGGGAGGCCCAGCATGCCACCCCCGCATGCTGCATGGACACCCCTCAGGCATAAAAAGGGCCCAGCCGCAACTACACTTTAAGAGAAACCGGCTGCTGAATCACCCCAGCTCCGCTCAGCACTGACGGTGCAGTAGGAGCACAGCAAACTCGATGGAGAAGTTGTGAAGAAGCCCATAAAGCTTAAGGAGTGAGAACAGTAACACAGAGGCTCAACCAGCAGCAAACAGCTCAGTAAACCTCAGACAATGACATCACTAACACCACTGTGAGATATGTTATTATAAGCAATAAAGACTAAATTATTTTGTGCCTGTTAAGAGGTTGGGAGATAGGCCAGAAACTGGGGAAGGTCAGTGGTGGTGGGTCGGAGCTAGAACACTGAATACTGAAACAATAATATTATGAACAACTGTGTAACACAGATTTCCTGTGCAGGAGGCCTGGGTTTGATCTCTGGCACGGTATGAACCGCTGGTCACTAGGAGTGGCCCAAGGGCACTAAGCCAGGGCAGTCCCTGAGCCACAAGGTGTGGCCCAGAAATCTTTAAATATGGAAGATAAAAAGAAGGTAGGCGGGAGACAGTCCAGAGTTG
Organism: Cryptotis parvus; assembly: GCA_021461705.1. Taxonomy (NCBI): domain Eukaryota; kingdom Metazoa; phylum Chordata; class Mammalia; order Eulipotyphla; family Soricidae; genus Cryptotis; species Cryptotis parvus. The sequence continues at coordinate 49,464 of JAJIBD010028307.1, forward strand.
AAGGCGCTTACTTGCCTTAGATGCGCCAAAACTCCAGCACTGCACACGGTCCCCACGCCAGGCACTGCCAGGTGCGGCCCCTAAGCACAGCGTCATAGGTGCCCCCCGCACCGAGTTTAAAATAATGAGGGCTCAGGGGTTAGAGAGAGGACTGAGAGCAGGGCACTGCCTTGTGTGGTGGCCAGCCCTGGTTTGATCCCAGTACTTGGTTTGATCCTGATCCCTAGGAGGATCAGGGAACTAGATATTAAATTTTTTTTCTATTGCAAAAGGTGTATGTGAAGGTTATTTTTAATTGTATTATATAAAAATGAGGCGCTCGGGAGGGATGGCAGGTTCTAGCCCTGGCCAGCCACCCCAGCAGAGCCTCACAAGCCAGATGACCCCCTCACTCCATGAGGGCCTCCATTTTCCACATCCGGACTTCCCCCTCATCAGAACTCTACCCAGCAGACCTGCCTATCATAGGCCCCAGCTCATCGAGATCCACCCTGCAGCATTCTTTTTTTAATCCGGCCCAGGTATGCTGATCCAGAGACTCACAGACATGGGGCAGAGCTGCTACTGGCTCTCCCTGTGCCCAGCGCTCATGAGGCACCTGGGAGGGATGGCAGATTCTAGCCCTGGCCCGCCACCCCAGCAGAGCCTCACAACAAGCCAGATGACCCCCCACTTCATGAGGGCCTCCATTATCCACATCCGGACTTCCCCTTGTCAGAACTCCACCCAGCAGACCAGCCTATCACAGCCCAGCTTGCGCAGCCGCAAGCGGCTGCGTGGTTCATCAATAAATGCTGGATTTAGAGATTACTACAAGAGTATGCCACCCGCACGGCAGAGCCTGGCAAGCTACCCTTGTCGTATTTGATATGCCAGATACCAGTAACAATTATAGACCTCATTCCCATGACCTGATGGGATGGTTTGAGGCTCTTTATGTTCCTTGAGCAAGCAGGTGCCCTTGGGCTCTACTTGCATGAGACAGGTCATATGGAAATGTTACTGGTGCCAGCTCGAGCAAATCGATGATGAACGGGAAGACAGTGAGACAGTGATATAGTGATTATATAAGAAACTTCTGGAATTACAGAGAATGTGAGCTGGAGCTAATCTTCCCTAACATTTTCACTTTTGGGGGTACCACTTGGTTGACATTGAAGCAGAATGGTTTTGTTTACGTTTGAAAGATTGATATCTTTAATCAGCAAATAAATATGTCTACTCATTTGTATGTGTTTATCTAGAAAATTGAGCAAGTAGTAAAAATAACTTTCTAGCAATTAATTCTAGCACTTATTTCTCTCATCTAAAAGGGATCTGCAGACAAATATTTAAAATTCGTAGAAACATTCGTTTTCTTTCTGGGCTAGAAGAAAGTAGAAACACAGTGTTTTCAGTTGGAGACTAGACAAAGAAAGCAACTGGAGGCCAGATTTAGGACTTGGGAAGTGAACTCAGGAACTCAAGATCTTCATCACTCTAATGATTTCCTACATGATTTCCTACTTTATCAAATGTAAAATTAATTCCAGCACTTTCTTGAAAGAGCTCTGAAAGAATGAAGAAAGTATTAGCTGCAGAGAGAGTTTAGTCTTTTAATTAAAATAGAATATATTCTTTTCCTAAGGTATGAGATCTCACCCTACAGCAAAGCCTATTTCAAGCCCAGGTATGCCTGTTCCAGAGACTCAGATACGCGGGCAGGGCTGCTACTGACTCTCTGTGCTCAGCTGATCATGAGGCACCCTGGAGGGAAGGCAGTTTCTAGCCCTGGCCCACCATTCCAATATAGCATCAAAGAAGCCAGAGGAATCCCCACACCATGAGGGCTGCCATTTTCAACATCCAGACTCCACAGCTCATCAGAGCTCCACCCAAGAGAAAAGCCTATCTCTCCCCATTGCATCAGTAAATGTACTAACTGAGAACCTACTACTGAGAGTATACCACCCACACGGCAGAGCCTGGCAAGCTACCCATATTATATTTAATATGCCAAAAATCAGTAACAATTATAGACCTCATTCCCATCACCTGAACCAATGGTTTGAGGCTCTTCATATTCCTGATGCGAGCAGATGCCCTTGGGCTACACTAGCACTGGATGGGACAAATGGAGATGTTAGTGGTGTCTGCTCAAGCAAATCGATAAACAACAGGGAGACAAGTGATACAAGTGAAGGTATGAGAACATTGTAGTTGGAGAAATATTTTTTATTACTTCTGTATTGTCAACATATATGAGTTATTCTCAACCACCTGACTGTCAAATTATTTCATAAATTGAAATATTTCTTTTCTTTACGGACATTGAATGTAATGTTGCATGATACTATGATACTATATAATCAACTTTCTTTTCCGTACAATAAGCCAGTGAATCAAGTTATTTCATACTTAAAGAACTCTGAATTGCTTGCTCAGATAAACCTATTGAGCTGTAGTACAATCTCCTCTTTCATTAACATTGCTTCTCTTTCAAATGACAGAATATTTTTGCCCCATGAAATAATTTATCCACTTTTGCCACAGGTGCAGATTTTCTTTTACAGTTATAGTTCATTCTTCACTCATTCTTCACATGACCTGACATTTTGATTTTTTTCCTTTGGGCAAGGATACCATGCCTTGTAAGTCTATACTGTTCAGATTCTTAAGGCTGGCAATCCTAAGCCTGGCATCCTGTGTCTGGATCCTTACATGGGATGCCCACAGGACTAGCCCACACTTTGGCGGGCAATCTTGGCCACAAGATCGGTGAGCTGATGATGAATGGCTGTGAAGCCTTTGTGATTGCTCAGGCTCCTTTGTGGGACTGGACAATGGAGGAGGACACAAGTCTGGCTCAGGAAAGCAACGGATAAAACTGCTGGGTAGGATGGCGGGCTCCTACCGGCACAACCACTTGTTGACATTGAAAGGATTTCACAACAACTGAGCAGAAACAGAAACGATTCTGTTCTGCAGGGCTATTAGTTGCAACGTGTGGCACCGGAGCGGTCACTCCCGATGTGTTTCCTCACTAATGAGCTCTGAATGCCCATTAAACTGGACTGCTATAGGCCCAGAGCCACCGGACAACGGCATGCATGAATGCCTTCTCCTGTTGCTATTGGTTGGCCCAAGAAAGAAACAACTGGTATCACTCAAATTTAAACAGAGCTGACAGTACAGTTAAATGATCATTAATTAGAGTTTGTGGACAGATTAAGACTCAGAGCCATTTCTAATGACAAGATAGGTTAGCGTGACTCACTCGTGAGCATAACCCAATCTGGGCCCTGTTCTATTTGTTGGGTCGAGTGGAGAGGTAGCTTTAGGATTTTTTTTTTTTTTTTTTTTTTTTTACATTTTATTATACCACCGTAATATACATTACAAAGTTGCCACTTGGCGCACCAGTCCAGCACCCCGCCCCCACCAGGCCCCTCAGCCACCACCCAGTCCCCAATCCCTCCCCCTCCCACACCCGCCTAAAGGCAGGTTCTTATCTCCTCTCCCTCCCTCTCTCCCCCTCCCTCCCCACAATTGTGGGTGCACCACAAACAGTTTAGTTCTATGTAGCATCAAACTTTAGACATTTATTCACTCATGTTCCTTCTCTATCTAAACCACCCTGACCTCCCCTTGTAATTCCACTTTTGGAAGATCACCTAGTATATTTATGCCATGCATAAATGCAGCCTATGTCTCTCCCTTTCCTTCTGACTAATTCTCACCAACATGATTCTTTCCAATCCACCCATTATAGCAAAATTTCTACTCTTTTCTGACAGCATAGTACCTCGGTACCACGTTTCTTTATCCAGTACTACTTTCAGCAGACATGCTGCTAGAAAATAAAAGTGCGGTTGTGTTTCCTTGTGTTTTGGCTTCCAGGGTATTTCCCAGGACGGAGGCTCAAGGGAGCTCAATTCTAGTCTTTGGAGGAAGTCCATATTGTTTTCCAGAAGGTTGACAAGCACATCCCACCAACGAGATCCCCTCCCCACATCACGCCTTACCTAAGGCCTCTGAGGTGATATCTCAGTTGCCCTGATGATTAGTATGATGAGCATCAGCCTTTTGCCTTCGTTTCTCCTTGTCAAAGTTTCTGTCATCTCCCCTCCCCATTTCATGCTTTTTATATAGTGTACCAGTGCCTGATATATCCTGTATTAACCCCATCAATGGGTATTGGGTGTGGGGAAAATTGAAAGCCCTCCCCAGATCAGAACACGACAAGGTTGCCCTCTCACCTCTTCAATATAGACTGGGACCAAGCAATCAGAGAAGAAAAGGACTTAAGGGCACCCAGATGCAAGGAAGAAACGCTACATATTAGACATGTATAACCTAGCCCAACCTCTCGACCCAAAAACTCTTAGAAAAATAACAGGTATAGTAGAGTCAGGTACAAATCAATACCAAAAGTCGGTGGCTTTCCTATACACAAATAACGAAAGAGAAGAAAGGGATTTGAAATCGATCCATCACAATTGTGCACAGAAAATCAAATACCTAGGAATCAGCTTAACCAAGTGTGTAAAGGATCTATACAAAGAGAACTACAAGACACTGCTTCAAGAAATAAAAGAGGACACGAGGAAATGGAAACACATTCCCTGCTATGGATGGGGAGAATTAACATTGTTAAGAGGTAATACCCGAGCTCCCGGTTCCTATAAGGTTCCCATGACATTCTTTAAAGAAATTACCAACCTTATCTATGGAAAAGCCCCCCACGATAGCAAAGCAATCCTTGGGAGAAGAAGATGGGAGGCATCACCTTCCCAACCTCAAACTGTACTACAAAGCAGCAGAATTAAAACAGCGTGGTACTGGAATAAAAACAGACGGTGGACCTATGGAATAGAGTTGAGTATCCGACACCCCACCCTCAAAGACATGATCAGTTATCTTTGGTAAAGGTGCAAAGAGTCCAAACTGGAGTAAGGGAAAGCCTCTTCAACAAGTGGTGCTGGGAAAACTGGACAGCTACATGTAGAAAAATGAATTTGGACCTGTGTCTAACACCTTGCACAAAAATCAGTTCAAAATGGATTAAAGATCTCAATGTCACCTGAATCCAAAAGTATGTTGAAGAAATATAGGAAACCCCCCACGCATCGATGCTAAACATCTTCAAAGGTGAAGCACCATTAACAAAGCACTAGAGAAAATATATTATGGGACTACATGACTGAAGAGCTTCTGCACCTCGATAGGATTTTAAATAGAGTAAAAAAAAGTCTGGTTAAAAGTGTGTTTGGGGAGGCAAAATGAAAGCACTGTAAGACATAGGAGGTTTTTAAAAAGTGACTGATACCTCAAATAGTACGGAGAGCTGGGTTCTTTTCCATACAGAAAAAGTCCCATATACAGTGGTGTTGACTGCAGTTTCAAATCCTGAGTTAGAAAACAGTCAGGTGAGATTTTGACAAACCAAAAACTTGAACAATTTCTTTTCTTTTTACTTTCCTCTCTCTCTCTCTCTCTCTCTCTCTCTCTGTATGTATGTATATATGTATGTATGTATGTATGTATGTATGTATGTATGTATGTATGTATGTATATGACTGTGGGGTCACATCCAGCAATGCTCAGTGATTACTCCTGGCTCTGCACTCAGGAATCACTCATGGTGGTGCTTGGGGTACCAAAGATTGAACCCGGCCGTGTGCAAGGCAAACGACCTACCTACTGTACTACCACTCCGGTAGCAGTTACTTAAATGTAGAATCTTTATTTCTCTGCCAGAAAAATGGGAATAATCATAATTTTCACTGCTCAGCAGTTGCAAAGATTACAGAGAAAGACACTTTTTGGTTATGCTGATCTTGGAGATGTTGATTATCTTTAACTTTCTCTGCAGACAGTGTGCAGGTATGTGACAGATAGAGCTGGTGGGCGAGTTACAGTCTACTAGGAAAAGTAGAGAACTGTTCAAATGACAGAACACATTTAAAATTTGTTTTTCAAGTATTTCGTATGATAGGAATGATTTGAGCTGCATAACACTCCAAACAATTGCAAAGGAAAAAGAAAATTCAATTATGCAGTTTGAAGAATTTTTCTTAATTGTTTGTCTCATGATAGTTTCTCCTCTGAAATGACAACAGGGCTTAATGAAGAACAATATTTCTCAGCACTCATTATCGCCAGAAAATTAACATCTTGTTCAGAAAATAGAAATATTATATACATGCATGACATTCTTTTCAAAAATATAAGAAATACACCATGTATCTCCTGAACATCCATGGCAATTCTTATGCTGATCACTCCTAAATCTCCTTTGTTTTCACTTCTACTGGTTTTTAATCCAGATCTAGAATCCACATTTCCTACTCATTATGCTTAAATGGACATTTCACAGGCATCTCAAACTTTATACATTTATAAATGCTAGTTTTTCCTTGTATAGTTAACCACTCAAAAAATTGTAGGCTCAAACATTATTTATTCACTAATAATTTTGTTCATGAGTTTAAGAATTGGAAATTTAAACGCAGCTCAGATGAGTGCTTCTTGGCTATACTTTTCTATATGTGTGTGGTCAGTTACATGAGGGCTGACTAGTTCAGAATAGTCTCTCTCAAAATAGTTTGCATCTATTTTAATACTAAAGCCTAGACTGTTTTAATACTAAAGCCTAGTCTTCATATGGGGATGAAATGGGACCAAGAAAAGGAAATATTCATGGTCACTTGAGGCCCAGGCTTAGAACTGGCATGCCATCCCCTAACTCCCACACCTTTGTATTCTACTGGTTAATGAATGTTTTAAGTTCAGACTAGATTCAAGGGGGTCTCACTGCAAAGAAGTCAAAGAAGTGGTCACATAAAGGGAAATTACTATAGCCTTTTGCTTGTAACCAAACTCCTAAGGTAAACTCATTATATTCTCAATAAAGTTTATCTCATGCATGCTTTACCTGTTTACTTAAAGTCATCAAAATATGCTCCAAACCTTAAGATAATTCAGGGACATGCCATGTTGACATGAATGAGTTTCATTATGCTGGTCTTCTTAACTAATCTTTATTCATTTTTCTCATCATCTTTTTTTTTTTTTTTTGGGTCACACCGGCGATGCTCAGGGGTTACTCCTGGCTCTGCACTCAGGAATTACTCCTGGCGGTGCTCGGGGGACCATATGGGATGCCGGGGATCGAACCCGGGCCGGCACAGGCCGGCGTGCAAGGCAAAACGCCCTACCCGCAGGGCTATCGCTCCGCCCCCCATTTTTCTCATCATCTTTACCCTAATAGATTTCAGAGACAAGATAGATCCTTTCAAGTTTGGTCTCAACTATATTGATAAACCAACTTTTTATTCTGTTTCCAGAACAGCTATCTGTATTGAATTTCTATTTCTAAGTAATAACATCACATATTAAGTAGAAGCTTAAACCAATACTCATTTATTGTCTCATAGGTTCTGTAGTTCAGATGTTCAAGTATGGTTTAATTGAATTATCTAACAATGGTATCATAAAATTGAAATCAGATTGTGGGCTGGTTTTGTTTCTTTCTGAAGTTGAGAGGCCTTTACCAAGTCCATAGTATTACTGGCAGAATTCAGCTCCTGGAAGTTGTAGGTTCAAGATCTTTGCATTCTTGGTGGCTATCAGTGAGAGGACTCTCAGTATTGCTCTTATCAAAGGTCCACTACATAAATATAGTTTCTTTCTTTCAGATCAATAGGACAAAAAATGACTTCTATTCTTTTCTCACTCCAATCCAATTATATACATACACACAAATATATATTATATATTTTATATGTTATATATATGTGAATCAGGAGAAGTAATGCTCATTTGCCATTTCACATAATATAACCAAAGAGTTGAGTAATCCATCATATCCACAGATTCCCCACATTCAGGTGTAGAAGATTATGAAGATGTACATGTCAAGGAGTAGAAATGTTGGGGAACATTTAAAATTCTAACTTTTCTTTCTTTAATCATTCTTCCAACAATCACTTGCTTTATTTTTTGGGGAGAGGAAGATTGGGGTGAACTTTGGTGGTGCTCAGGGTCTGCTCCCAGCTGTGTGCTCAGGCATCACTCCTCAACATACACAGTAAACGGGTGCTGGGGATTGAGTCAAGGAAGTATCTCAATCCCTATATTGTCTCTTCAACCTCTAAAATTCACCATTGCTTTCAAATATAAGTGGAAGTATGTAATTTCTTGACTTTTACAAACCTTTCATGAGGGGCCGGAGCGATAGTCCAGCGTGGAGGGCATTTGCCTTGCATGAAGCCAACCTGGGTTCGATTCCTGGCATCCCATATGGTCCCCGAGCACTGGCAGGAGTAATTCCTGAGTGCATAGCCAGGAGTAACCCCTGAGCATTCATCGCTGGGTGTGACCCATAAAGCAAAAAAAAAAAAACTTTCATGAAATCATATTACTTACTGAAGTAAACATCTTGACAGATGGAATTTTTCCCTTGAAAATCCCAGCTCAGTCAGGATACAGGCAAAAAGGCTCTCAGTTTTGGTCACAGCACATGAAAACAGAAAGACTGGTAGACTAGCAGACAAGTGGTAGGTGTAGCTATGATTTGTGCTCCTAAAACACCATATGTTCAATTTTGAGTCTTTATGTAATCAAGGACTGATTGGACACTAAAATATAATCAGAAAAAAGATAGGACATACAAAATGTGTTTTATTCCTTTTATGATGTTTTATTCCTTTTATAAAGTAAGCACACCAAATACAGAAGTTTATACTTATTAAGAATTAAAACTGGGACTTAAGAACTCATACAGAAAATTGGTCTCTGATCAGGGCTTGATCCCAGACACCACCTGACTTTCTAAACACAGTGGTGGGGGATGGGGCATGCAAACCTCAGAGGCTCCTGAGCAGCTCTGGGCTGGGTCTAGTGGTACCTGGCATTGTAAGGCCAGAGTGCCACTACATGGTTTGATCCTGGCATTGTCCTATTCAGTTCAGGTGACTGAGAATTGCGGAGAATGACCACTAGTCCTCCTGAGAATATATATGGCCTCTGTTCCTCTTGGAGATCCACCCAATATAAAAATAAATAAACAAATAACATCTACCACAATTTCTAAAATCTGTAGATACAGATATCTGTGAATATTTTTTCAACAGTAGAGTTTCACTGAATTAAAAACTGACTGTTTTTTATGGCCACTCTAGACCAAGCACAGTCAGAAGCAATAGTGTGATGAATTCCACTTTTAAAAATTCTTATTTACTTACTTAATTATTTATTTATTTAATCAAATCACCATGAAATAGACAATTATAAAGCTGTTCATGATTGGGTTTCAGTCATACAGTGTCCCAACACCCATCCCTCTATAGTGTACATTTCCCAACACCAATGTCTTTTTCTCCCACCACCCCATAACCTGCCTTAATGGCAGACACTTCTTCTCTCTCTCTTCTTTCACACATTGTGGTTTGTATTACAGACACTGAGCATTATCATGTATATCCCTTTACCTATTTTCAATGCTCAGTTCCAGTCTAGCATTATCATTTCCAACTATTATTGTCAAACTGGTACCTTCTCTATCTTACCTACCCTATTCTCCTTATATACTTGGAATCCCTCCGTTCTTTTAATAATAAGAAGCTGAGGCAGTAGGCATTAGGTTCTTCATAGGTTAATATGACAAACTAGACTCAAATATATTGACCAAAACGAGGTACTTGTGAGCACTTCATTTATGGCAATATGGTAGATCCATCGTGCACGCATGCTTGAGTTTTTGTAAAATAAACTTCATTTAGTTAAATTATATACACTCAAAGTAAGTAAAAAGAAACTTGCTGATACTAGAGTGAATCTTCAACTAGGCAAGGAAAGGCAGAAAAAAGTATACCACAGCCAGATTCAGATTCCAACTAGGCAGGGAAAGACGTAAAAAAAGAATACCACGGCAAGGTTCAGATTCTCATCTTGGTAGTTACACATTAGGGTTTCTTGCTCAAAGGATGAAAAAGACAGAGCATGGCTTGTGTCTGTCCAAGGTATGCAGTTTGAGCTGAAACATGGGAGAACCAAGCCTAGTGAAGTTGCTCACCATGCAAGAGGGGAGGGAAGATAATCTCTGCCCACAAAGCCAATAAAAGCAGCTGCAAGACCTGTGATGCCTTGAGTTTTTGGAAATGAGATAAAAACTGAGCCTAAATGCCTGTGTGTGAGTGCATATTCCTGTTATGATAAGTTAAACAAGAAGGAGGAGGAAGAAGAAGGAAGAAGAAGAAGAAGAAAAAGAAGAAGAAAGAAGACAAAGAAGATGAAGAAGATGAAGAAGACGATGAAGAAGGAGACGAAGAAGACGAAGACAATGATGAGGACGATGAAGATGAAGACAAAGATGAAGACAGAGGAGGAAGAAGAGGAAGAGGAGGAAGAAGAGGAAGAGGAAGAGGAAGAAGAAGAAGGAGGAAGAAGAGAAAGAAGGAGAAGGAGGAGGAGGAGGTGAAGGAGAAGGAGAAGAAGTAGAAGGAGAAGGAGGAGAAGGAGGAGGAGGAGGAAAGAGAAGGAGAAGGAGATGGAGAAGGAAGGAGAAGGAGAAGGAGGAGAGGAGAAGGAGAAGGAGAAGGAGAAGGAGAAGGATGAGAAGAAGGAGAAGAAGAGAAGAAGAAGAAGAAGAAAGAAGAAGAAGAGGAAGAGGAAGAGGAAGAAGAAGAAGAAGAAGAAGAAGAGGAAAGAGAGGAAGAGGGAAGAAGAAAGAATTTTGTCTTAGGTACAAACTCCTGGGACATTTCACATTCTATAGTGTCACTTTTTACTAGAATGTAAGACTCCAAAGGGAGAAAACACAGATAAGGATGAGTTCACATTAAAAGTGTACCAAGCATACAAGGGAAGGATTCAGTATAAGTGAAAATTGGCAGACTCAAAAGAGAGGATTATCAACAAGGTTAGATATTTTATTTGAAGGAGATGTTAAAATCAGAAATAAAAATCTTAATTAAAAATGAAATGTTAATTAAATATTAATAATATTTAAAGGAAAACAAAATGAAATATATTAAAAAGTAATATGACTTTTAAATGAAGAACTCAATAGACAAGGCCAGAACAACAGTAAAGTAGTTAGGGCCTTTGCAGTAATTACTACATATATGCATTTGATCCCCAGCACTGCATATGGTCCATGAACTCAAGAATAAGTCTTATCAGCACTGACTATGGCTCAAAAACAAAACCAAAAAAAAGCAAAGCAACACAACAAAAAGCTCAATAGACAAATTGACAGCAGATGCAAGACACAGAATAAAACAGTAGTGATCTGAAGCAAATATGAGGAATTGATCAGTTGATTGATTGATTAGATTTTGGGCCACACACAGCAATTCTCAGGACTTACTTCTGGTCCTATGCTCAGAGGGTCATACGTGGTACCTGAGATTAAATAGGGGTCAGCCATAGGCAAGGCAAGCACCTTACTCCCTGCACTATATCTTTGACCCTAAATGTGAAAAATTTAATATTGCACAGAAGAATGATAAGATAAAACATTTGAAACTTAAAAATTATGTTGGTGACAAAGAAATCTAGAACACGGTGATATAGTAGTATTTCAGTGAGCATTATGGAAAAAAAACAGTGTATAACACATATTCGAAGGCATTTGAGATTTTCCTCCAAAAAGGGTTAGAAGCACAAATCTATGAATTTCAGAAGTATAGCAGTACCAAGATGGTTGAAAGGGTAAATGCATGTATAATGCATCATGATGAAACTTTAGAGACAATTATTTTTATGTTGCCATGGGGAAAATTGTATTTCCTTCTAAAGAAGGGTAATTCAATTGACAAAAGACTTCCTAGAAACAAAAAATAAATGTCATAAATGATTAAGATAATACTCAGCTCACTCACAACTCAACAATGACTAAAACCAAGGTATTTCAAGCATGCAAGGACTGAAATAATTTATTATCCATAGACCTCAGTAAAAGTGGTTTCTAAAGGATGTGCTTACGTAAGAAGATCAGAAAGTGAAATAAGGAGGTACAAGTAGCACTGGTGGGACACGAAAATGCTGAACTTGAGAGATCATGTAAAAATGGGATATTTTCTAAAAACATTTTAGAATAAATAGTGCAACTTAAGGACTAAACTAATGTAAAATTATAATCTTAGACCATGATAAAATAAAGATCAAGATGAATGACAGAAATGTTTTGTTGAAAATAAAGTGGAAATAATATTAAGCCTTAGACTCCAGTAGTGTGGAGTTAAAATTATACATATATGTCTATGAATTGTAAATCCCTATGAGGAGGAAAGGGTCAATACAGAAAAGGTAAGTTTCTCCTCTTTAATAATGATGATATCACATAACTGAAATGAAATTGGCAATGAAATAGTCTGATAATGGATATTGATTCTTGAATCAGTATTGTCCTTAATTTGGTACCTTATCAGTCTATCAATAAGATTAAAACATGTACTACAACATGAAATACTATGAAACAGAGAAATCATTGAAAAAAGTATTTGCCCATAAGCAAACAGGTAGAAATTTTGCTGGGTGAACTAAGCAATTGTCAAAAGCTGGTTTGGCCTATGAGACCATTTATATTTATGTAAATTTTTACAACTTGTAAGATAAAATTGCTTATCATATATGAAAACATATATGAAGGCAGGAAAGCTACAGAGCAAACTCAGGATAAACAAATTTAGGATGAGTTATCTGGTTGTGGGAAAAGAAATGTTGGATAGGGAAGTTTACCTTAGAATCATTTAAAAAAAAACAAGAAAAAAACCTAAAATAAATAAATAAACCATATTTAGTTGTTATAAAAAAGTTTTTGTTAATCCAAGAATCGTGTACAGAAGAACCTGGTATACTTATTCTGGGGAAATATTTTTATGTTTAAAATACATCATTATTAAAATAAATTTTTAAAACACTCAAGATTTTAGCAAAATAAAAACACTGAATATGTTTAACACAAATCTTTCTCTATAATACAAAATAAAGACAAACACATATATTCATTGCTATAATATCTTTCTTCAGAATTCTTTTTGGATTATAGGAAAGGAATATAAAATATAGCAAGGGCTTTATTTTAAACTTAGTTTGTGCATTTGAGAAGAGATTTGGCAAGAATTTTATTTGCAAGCACTGGTGATGTACCAGAAGCATTAATTTTTAGTCATTTATAACAAATATACAAAAAGATTTTAAGTGAGTAATACCAGATGGGCTCTTTGGTGATTGTTAAATGTCATATTCTCCACAATGATGACTTTGAGAGGGTCAAGCAGCAATAGGCAGTTCTTGGTTTTTTACAAAACCACATTTTCTTTGACTGCCAGGAAACCCAGATCTCACTGAATTATTAAGCATAGCAGCCAATTAAACTGTTTGATATTTCATTCATTTATTTGTCATTTTACCAGTTTTTTAAATATATGAATTACTTTTTTTTCTTGTACAGTTTTTATTTATTTTTTATTATATATATTTTTAAATTTTTTATTATATCACCGAGAGACATACAATTACAAAGGTGTTCACAATTGGTTCTTGGTAATACAGTATTCCAGCACCCATCCCTCCACCAGTGCCCCATTTCCACCACCAGTGTACCCCACCCCTCCCACCCACCCCCCAGGCCGCCTCAATAGCATGTACCCAGTTTCCTCTCTTTCTCTCTCTCTCTGTTTCTCTCTCTCTCTCTGCATCTCTCTCCCTCTTCTTTTACACATTGTGGCTAGCCCTGCAGATATTTAGAGCTTATCACTTAAGTCTCTTTATGTATATTCAATGGTGAGTTTTAATCTGCCATTACCATTTCCCACACTTAGTAAAACACTGGTATATATTTATATCCTATTAATGAATGCAGTCATTCTATATCTGTCCTTTTCCTTCTGACTAATTTCACTCATCATGATAGTCTTCATGTCCATCCATTTGCAGGTAAATTTCATAATTTCATCTCTTCTAACAGCTGCATAGTATTGCATAGTGTAGATGAACCACAGTTTCTTTAGCCAGTCCTCTGTTCTCGGGCATTTAGGTTGTTTCCAGATTCTAGCTATAGTGAATAGCGCAGAGATGAACAAAGAAGTACAGATAGTGTTTCTGTTATGTGTTTTTCGGTCTCTCAGGTATATTCCCAGGAGTGCTATTGCTGGATCAAATGGGAGCTCAATATCTAGTTTTCTGAGGAATGACCATATTGTTTTCCAAAAGGGCTGGACCAGTCGGCACTCCCACCAACAGTGGATGAGAGTCCCTTTTCCCCACATCCACGCCAGCACCCGGTTGTTCTTGCTGTTTTGGGTGTGTGCCAGTCTCTGTGGTGTGAGATGGTACCTCACTGTTGTTTTGATTTGCATCTCCCTGATGATTAAAGATGAAGAGCACTTTTTCCTATGCCTTTTGGCCATTCGAATTTCTACTTTTGGAAGCTTCTGTTCATTTCTTCTCCCCCATTTTTTGATGGGGTTGGCAGTTTTTTTTCTTGTGAAATGCTATCAGTGCCTGATATATCCTGGATATGATTTACTTTTAAACCATCTTACAGTCAGGTATTTTAAAGCAATTACAAAGACATACAAAGTAAAATTAAGACATTAGAAAATAACTGGCATTAAGAAATCACTTGTTCCTTTGTATTTTGTGTGATTGTGATTTATATATTTTACAAATTATTTTCTGGCTTGTAATTCTTCCAGTTTGGGTTGAGTTTCAACATCTAGAGCCAATGACTGTGTATCTCAGTCCTTTTGAGACGTCAGAAGGCAGAATTGGAATTTTCAAAAATTAGTGTAATCTCTTCAAAGTCTGCTATTTTAGCATTCTGTGGAATTTGAAACAATTTCTTTTTATTCTGAAGGCAATCCTTACAGCTAGTAAATCTGCAATGATACAACAAATGTGGTCTATTATATTTTAACCAGAGATTTCATGGAAAACTCCAAGTTCTGATTTAAGAAGGACAGTTTTGGGTGGTGGTCGTATCTGTTGTCAAATGACTCCAAAGAGGCAGGTGGGGGGAGGGGGATGGAATTGGGGATATTGGTGGTGGGAAGTGGGCCCTGATGGAGGGATGGGTGCTGGAACACTGTGTGATCGATACCCCAAACATGAACAGCTTTGTAATTGTGTATCTCACGGTGGTATGATAAAATATTAATTAAAAAATTCAAAACAAAAAATGACTCAAAGCAGACATGTCATCACTACATGATGGTATCATAGAAATACCCTCTATGACATGGATGGAAGTAGATGATATCACACTGAGTGAAGCAAGTATGAAGGAGGGATAGATGCAGAAGGATTTCGCTCATATGCAGCACTTAAAGATAAATGACAATGTAGCAACAAAGGGCCAAAGGTCACACAGCAGATCCACAGAACTGACTGGGGGTGGCTTTGAAAGGGAAGACTATTAGGGGCCCTGGGGGAGGGAGATGTATACAATAATGGGTGTGGTATTGAAATTATTTTCATGGGAAACCATCACTAACAGTATTCTAAATCATAGTATTTCAATTAAAATATTGTTTTAAAGAAATAGTCTCTTTAAATTTTCATTCACAATTAAACAGGGGACTCCTAGGGGCTTACCTACGAGCAAAGTGTATCTTCTAGGCTATCAACCTGGAAAGTATTGAGTCTGGTAGGAAGGAGAATAGTACAAGGTGCTTGGGTGCAGTTATAAAATGCAAAGAAATGTGTTAAGAGGGTCATTTTGAACTCTCACATCGGCCAGACTCCACCTCAGGTAACCTCCCTGGGGTGTGCGGCTAACGCGGACGCTTATTAATAGAAAAACTAGGAAATTCAACACCAAGGAAAGGTAATACCCTCAAGAAAAAAGAAACAGTACACCAGGAGGAATCTATCCCTGAACACCACAACACCATGGGGAAACAACGCAGATCCCCAGCTCGGAAGAACAGATGAAGGAATCGACCCTGAGACTCAAAAAAGAACATAGATGTGCATGATCTCTCTGACAATGAAATTAGAGAAGAAATTGGTAGGATGTTTAAGGAGCTCAGCGAAAAAATGGAGCAGATGTCCAATAAAATACAGGAGAACATAAACGAAGCAGTTGAAAGGGCAGTCAATAAACTACGGAGGAAATGAGAACAGAAATGAGAACCATGCAAATAGAAATATCATCGCTTAAAAACTCAGTAGATGAAATGAAAAAAAAACAATCAGGGCTCTCAACAGTAGGGATGACAGCAGCGGAAGAGAGAATCAGTGAGACTAAAGATGAGCTGCAGAAAGCACTTAGAGATCTACATAAGATGGAAAAAAGACCGGAAAATGGATCAGCAATGAAACAGAGAACAATGGGATGAAGCCAGGCGGAACAACATAAGAATCATCGGAGTCCCAGAGGGACAGGAAAGTAACCCCAAGGAAATTAAAACAGTTAAAAACATCCTGGCTGAAAAGTTCCCTGAGTTAAAGGATGAAGGCATCCTGATCCAAGAAGCCCGGCAGCGTACCAGCAGAA
>JAJIBD010028308.1:0-24618 GCA_021461705.1 Cryptotis parvus
TCGGCAGAAGGTGGAACTACAACCCCCAGAAGTCGCGGGAACCGAAGTAAACGGTCATTTTGAACTCTCACACTGCCTGTCTGCATCTCCGGCACCCTACCTCCCTGGGGTGTATGGCTAGCGGGCGGGCCGCTTATTAATAGAAAAAACTAGGAATTTCCACACCAAGGGAAGGTAATACCCTCAAGAAAAAGAAACAGTACACCAGAGGAATCTATCCCTGAACACCACAACACCATGGGGGAAACAACGCAGATCCCCAGCTCGAAGAACAGATGAAGGAATCGACCCTGAAGACTCAAAAAAGAATACAGATGTGCATGATTCTCTGACAGTGAAACCAGAGAAGAAATTGGTAGATGTTTAAGGAGCTCAACGAAAAATTGAGCAGATGTCCAATAAAATACGAGGAGAACATAAACGGAAGCCAGTTGAAAGGGCTGTCAATAAACTACGGGAGGAAATGAGAGCAGAAATGAGAACCATGCAAATAGAAATATCATCGCTTAAAAACTCAGTAGACGAAATGAAAAACACAATCGGGGCTCTGAATAGTAGGATGACAGCAGCGGAAGAGAGAATCAGTGAGACTGAAGATGAGCTGCAGAAAGCACTCAGAGATCTACATAAGATGGAAAAGACCGGATAATGGATCAGCAACGAAACAGAGAACAATGGGATGAAGCCAGGCGGAACAACATAAGAATCATCCGAGTCCCAGAGGGACAAGGAAAGTAACCCTAAGGAAATTAAAACAGTTAAAAAAACATCCTGGCTGAAAAGTTCCCCAAGTTAAGAGGACGAAGGCATCCAGATCCAGGAAGCCCGACGCCGTACCAGCAAGAAGAGACCCTAATAGAAAGACCCCCAAGACACATCCTAGTCAAAGTAATGGATGCCATAGACAGAGACATAATTCTTCAGGCAGCAAGATCAAAGAAGGAAATTGTATACAAAGGAGCATCCATTCGACTTTCAGCAGACTTCTCAGAAGACACCTCCAAGCCTGAAGGCAGTAGTGGGATATAGTGAAAAAAACTTAATGAAAATGAATGCCTCAGCAAGAATTCTTTATCCGGCTAAACTCTCGCTCAGATTTGAAGGACAGATATACAACTTCTTGATAAACAACAGCTTAGGAATTTTGTAAAAAATCAAAACCAACCTTAAAAGAAGGACTGAAAGATCACTATAAGACGAGACATAACCCAAAAGAACAACCAACCTATTCAGAAAGATGGCACAAAAATCCCATGACAATAATCTCTCTCAATGTCAATGGTCTAAATGCACCAGTTAAGAGACACAGAGTGGCACAATGGATCAAAAAAATTGAATCCGACATTCTGCTGCCTGCAAGAAACACACCTGAACAATCGGAGCAAAGACAGGCTCAAAATAAAAGGCTGGAAAACAATCCTTCATTCAAACAACCCATCCAAAAAGGCTGGGGTAGCCATACTGGTATCTGACAACATAGACTTCAGGCTGAAGAAGGTCAGAAGGGACAGTGAAGGTCACTTCTTAATAGTCAAGGGATGCATATATCAGGAAGAAATCACGCTATTAAACATATATGCACCCAACGAGGGGCCAGCAAAATACCTAAAACAACTACTAATAGACTTCAAAGAAGACATTGACAACAACACAATTGCAGTTGGAGACTTCAACACTGCTCTATCAACCCTGGATAGATCAACAAGATTGAAACTTACCAAGGAAATACTGGCCCTTAAAGAAGAGATGGAAGAAAGAGGGCTGGTAGACATATACAGGGCATTTCACCCCAAAAAGCTGAATACACTTTCTTCTCCAGTGCCCACGGAACATACTCCAAAATAGATCACATGCTGAGCCATAAATCATACCTCCATAAAATCAAGAAGATAGAAATTGTGCCAACTACTTTTTCAGACCATGAGGCACTGAAAATAGAAGTTAATTGTACACAAAAAACGGAGACCAATACCAAGTACCTGGAAACTAAACAGCTCACTGCTGAACAACCAGCAAGTCATAAAGAAATCAAAGAGGAAATCCAAAGATTCCTGGAAACAAATGAGACTGAAGACACGCATTACCAGAACTTGTGGGATACAGCAAAAGCAGTGTTAAGAGGCAAGTTCATAGCTCTTCAAGCATTTATCAGAAAAAGAAGAAAAGGCCATCATAAACAGTCTGACTTCACAACTTAAGATCTTAGAGAGTGATCACAAAAAGGAACCCAACCCAAGCAGAAAGAAAGAAATAATAAAACTTAGAGCAGAAATCAATGAGATGGAATGTCAAAAAACAATCCAGAAGATCAACGAAACCAAAAGCTGGTTCTTTGAAAAAATAAACAAGATTGACAAACCACTTGCAAGACTTGTAAGAAAAGGAAAAGAGAGAACCCAAATAAATAGAATCAGAAATGAAAACGGGGACATCACAACAGAAACCACAGAAATTCAAAAGATCATCAGAGATTACTATGAGAGCCTGTACGCCACAAAACAAGAAAACCTAGAAGAAATGGACAAATTCCTGAATTCCTATAGCTTCCCAAGTCTGCAACAAGAAGATTTGGAATACCTCAACAAACCTATCTCCATCGAGGAAATAGAATCAGTAATCAAAAGTCTCCCCAAACACAAAAGCCCAGGTCCAGATGGATTCACCAGTGAATTCTACAAAACCTTTAAAGAGGACCCACTCCCCAATTCTTTTTTAAGCTCTTCCAACAAATTGAAGAAACAAAAACACTCCCAAATAGCTTTTTACGAGGCACATATCACCCTGATACCCAAAGCAGACAAAGATGCCCCCAAAAGGAAAACTACAGACCAATCTCCTGATGAATACAGATGCTAAGATCTTCAACAAAATACTAGCAAATAGAATCCAAAGAGTCATCAAAAAGATTATACACCATGACCAAGTGGGATTCATCCCGGGAATGCAAGGATGGTTCAACATCCGTAAGTCAATCAACATAATACATCATATCAACAAAAGAAAAATAAAAACCATATGATCATATCAATAGATGCAGAGAAGGCATTTGACAAGATCCAACACCCCTTCATGATGAAAGCTCTCCATAAAATGGGGTTGAGGGAACCTTCCTCAAGATAATCCAGGCCATCTACTACAAGCCCACAGCGAGCATCATTCTCAATGGGGAAAAACTGAAAGCCTTCCCCTTAAGATCAGGGACAAGACAAGGCTGCCCACTCTCACCACTTCTATTCAATATAGTACTGGAAGTACTTGCTATAGCAATCAGGGAAGAAAAAGACATTAAGGGCATCCAGATAGGAAGGAAGAAGCCAAGTTATCACTATTTGCAGATGACATGATATTATACCTGGAAAACCGAAACTCTCTACCAAGAGGCTCCTAGAAATAATACATTCCTATAGCAGAGTAGCAGGGTACAAAATCAATACCCAAAAGTCAATGGCCTTCCTATATGCAAACAGCGAAAGAGAAGAAAGGGACATTAAAGAAACTATCCCATTCACAATTGCGCCAGAAAATCAAATACCTAGGAATCAGTTTGACAAAGAAATGTAAAGGATCTCTACAAAGAAAACTACAAAACGTTACTTCAGGAAATAAAAGAAGACCTGAGGAAATGGAGAGACATATTCCCTGCTCATGGATCTGGAAGGATCAACATTATCAAAATGGTAATACTCCCTGAGAGCTTTATACAGATTCAATGCGGTCCCTATAAAGATACCCATGATGTTCTTCAAAGAAATTGAACAAACACTCCTGAAATTTGTATGGAATAATAAAACTCCACGAATAGCTAAAGCAATCCTTGGGAAAAAGAAGATGGGAGGTATCACTTTCCCCAACCTCAAGCTCTACTACAGAGCAGTTGTAATTAAGACAGTGTGGTATTGGTATAGAGACAGACCTGTAGACCTGTGGAATAGAACTGAGTATCCTGAAACACATTCTCAAATATACAACCACTTAATCTTCGATAAAGGAGCAAAAAATATTAAGTGGAGCAAAGAAAGCCTCTTCAACAAATGGTGCTGGGAAAACTGGGCAGCTACATGTAAAAAAAATGAACCTAGACCTCCTTCTAACGCCATGCACGAAAGTCAGATCAAAATGGATTCTAGATCTCAACATCAGACATGATTCTATAAGGTACATCGAAGAAAACATAGGAGAAACGGCTCTACGACATCGAAACGAAAAGTATCTTTAAAGATGGCACACCACTGACCAAGCAAATGGAAGCAAAGATAAACAAATGGGATTATATAAAACTAAAAGCTTCTGCACCTCAAAAGAAACGGTGACCAAGATACAAAGACATTCCACAGAGTGGGAAAGGATATTCACCCAATACCCATCTGACAAGGGGTTAATATCCAGGATATATCAGGCACTGGTAGCACTCCACAAGAAAAAAACAGCCAACCCCATCAAAAAATGAGGAGAAGAAATGAACAGAAGCTTCCAAAAAAAGAAGAAATTCCGAATGGCCAAAAAGGCATATGAAAAGTGTTCTTCATCTTTAATCATCAGGGAGATGCAAATCAAAACAACAATGAGGTACCATCTCACACCACAGAGACTGGCACACATCCAAAACAGCAAGAACAACCAGTGCTGGCGTGGATGTGGGGAAAAAAGGGACTCTGATCCACTGTTGGTGGGAGTGCCGACTGGTCCAGCCCTTTTTTTGGAAAACAATATGGGCATTCCTCCGAAAACTAGATATTGAGCTCCCATTTGATCCAGCAATAGCACTCCTGGGAATATACCCGAGAGACCGAAAAACACATAGCAGAAACACTATCTGTACTTCTTTATTCATCTCTGCGCTATTCACTATAGCTAGAATCTGGAAACAACCTAAATGCCCGAGAACAGAGGACTGGCTAAAGAAACTGTGGTTCATCTACACTATGGAATACTATGCGGCTGTCAGAAAAGATGACATTATGAAATTTACCTGCAAATGGAGGGACATGGAGACTATCATGCTGAGTGAAATTAGTCAGAAGGAAAAGGACAGATATAGAATGACTGCATTCATTAATACCGACATAAATAGATACCAGTGTTTTACTAAATGTGGGAAATGGTAATGGCAGATTAAGACTCACCATTGAATATACACAAAGAGACTTAAGTGATAAACTCTAAATACCTGTAGGGCTAGCCCCAATGTGTAAAATAAGAGGCAGAGAGATGCAGAGACAGAGAGAGAGACAGAGAGAGAAAGAGAGGAAACTGGGGTACCTGCTATTAAGGCAGCATGGGGGTGGGCAGGAGGGGGTGGGGTACATTGGTGGTGGAAATGGGGCACTGGTGGAGGGATGGGTGCTGGTATACTGTATTACCAAGAACCAATTATGATCACCTTTGTAATTGTATGTTTCACTGTGGTATAATAAAAAATTAAAAAAAAAATTTTTTAGTTCATTAACTTACCCATTTTCATAGCCATATAGTATTCCCTTGTTTAGCTGTCTCATAATTTCCTTAGAGTATTTACCATTTTAGCTATATAAGCAATGATTATGATCCAAAAATCTTAAATGTATTACTTAATACATATGTGTTACACATTTACAATAAATTTCAAAATAACTTGTGCTGACTTGAGTTTGAATTGTGTGTCAAATTGTATAGAAACTTCCAAATTATCCCTTAAAGGGTATACTTTTACAAAAGCTAGAGAGTGTTTATTATGTTTACAGTCATTGCACATGAATGTGCCCTACCATCCTATTACTCTGTTGTGTGCACAGCAACAAGAGTAAAGACAGGCAAAAAATCCTCCACCTCACAAAACATCAGGGATATAACCCCAAACCAGAAGTCATAGTGTAGTGTGACGAGTAACTTGGAGAAAACCAGACAAGTGGACACAGTCTGGTCTGAGGGGTAAGACTGCCTTCTGAGGGAGGATACCAAGGTGGGGAGAGATGCATTGGATGAGAGAGGGAGAGAGTCCTAAAAAGGTCAGGGTAAAGCCATCCCCAGCAGGATTTCCTGTGTGCCCTGGTAACTGAGAGAGGCTGGGGCTGACTGGCAGGCATCTTACCGCATGGGGTAACTTGTGTTCCCATAGCCACATCACCACATCAAAGCACAGCACACATGGGCCTTGACTGACATGATGGAGTGCTTGATTAGCAGTCTGGAATGTCCAGATGAGGTGTCTGGATGGCTCAGGGCTCGTGTGTACCCAAAGAGACCCTAATAATTCAGCAGGGCTGACACACATACACAAAGGAGCCATTGACCCAACTGATGCAGGGCAGGATGAGGATAAAGATGGAGGAGAACTGTGCTGACCTCATCTCCCATCCACCCTGGAGAGGGGGAGGGTCTCCCTTGGGAGTGACCACGTGGAGAAGAAGCCTTTGTGGAGCAGCCAATAATAAGTTGCAGCCATTTGTATCAGCGAATGGACACCATATTGCCAGTGGGAAATATGCCCAGCATCCATATGGTGGAAGGGCTGTTAACGAGTTCCGGGTGCCCAGAGTGCTGCTCCTGCTTTGATTTTGCCAAATGCAGGAGCGGAGTGCCCGGAGTCTTTCCTGCTGCTGTTCTGGCCCTGGCTGTGGATTCTCTTCCCAGGCTCTGCCTTCTTTGCTCCCCAGTATATTACCCATCCACCCGCCCCTACTTCACAGGCCACAACACTTCAAGTAACAAGACCAACTTCCCAGAGATAGCAGCCTTTCCCTCCCCATCTCCCAAAGTCTCATCTCAGTATATCTATTAAACAAGATCTGGGATGATACTTAAGAATAATTTGAGTGAAGGAAGAGACTTTAACCATTCATCCAGTAATACCCTGGCCTCTATTTAACATCAACATCCTGCAGTTTACCACCTTTACCAGTTTGCCAGAGCCAGTTAACTGAATTGGACATTTAATGGCAGATTTTTTAATTGAAACACCATGATTTACAAATTTATTTATAGTTGAGTTTCAGTTATACGAATTTCCAATACCTATCCCATCACCAGTGTCTATTTTCCTTAATGGCATAATTTTAACTAAGTTAATCCTTCCAACAAGAACAAATAGAAACATACTACAAAAAAAAGCTATGATGATAAAATAATACTGCATCACAGGCCTTGCACATAATGAAAAAATTATTAAACTAACACCGTTCCCAGTAGTAGGACTTCTGCCATCACATTACGATATGGAAACATGCCAGTGTAATCAGATAGGTTACTATATTGTTTAAAAAGAATACATGAACTGCAGATTTAAATCCAGTGTCGTTGTGCATAGGACCTTAAAATAAGTATCTAATATTAATCCTAAGTCACCACAGTTCACAAGATATTTTAAAATAGTTTTTGTTAGCATAGCCTGTCTTTTCAAAACCTCTCTATTTTGCATGTAAATATTCTCTATTTATGAGATTGGTAATAGTGTAATATGCTATATTTAATCATTATATAATCAAATTATCATGTAATCTAATATGCAATCAGTATAAGAATTCATGTACTCTTAAAGCAATATACTGTAAAATATAATGGCTATTATTTTATGGATGATGGTAACATGAGCAAATATATATTGAGAAATATATATTGAGCATGGTGCATTTAGTCAAATTAGATATTTGACTAATTGCACAAAATTAATACTGAACTAGATGTGATATTTTTAAAAAAGATTGGCAACCTCAGAGCCTAGAATAAGATCTCCTTGAATTTCAATTATGTCTTAAGACCTTGAGAAGACTCCAGTTTTGCATTTTGAAACAATGTATGTTTCCTTTCACCAAGAGAGAGAATTCAATAGGTCTAGATTCAAAATAAATGAAAATCAGCACAAGCAAGGCACATTAGCGTAGGTGACTCTTGTTTTCCTGCCAATGGCTCCTACTGTTGTTGTGCGAGCACACAGAAGGTCACAAACTTCTTTGCTCTGATCTGGGGCTGAACCTGTAGGTTGTCAGTGAAGCCAGTACAGTATCTGGAAGCAGTGGCTACCCCCAAACTCTGAGCCTCATTATTCAGAGTGAAAGAAAGCTAGGGAAGACACCTACTTACCTGCACCTAGTGAAAATATATGTTCATACTTGGAGCCAAAACCACTTGCTACAAAGCATGGGGTACACAGCTATCCTGGAAGCAGATAATCGAGCCCAGCTTGTGATTTACCTGTATGGAGTTCATGTTTCGTTAGGGGGCTCTGTTCATCACTCTGCTTCATTTACAGTCTTCCCACCAGTTGTGAGACCTGGACCAGACACTCAACTTATCAGTAACAAAGTTCTCATCTATAAAAGCAGGTCGTCCACATGCTCCAGTTTCTTGACTCTTAATAGATTCCGTTTGCTGGCTAAGCTGGTTGTCCTTTTTTCCCTACAGGTTATTCTCCATCCCACCCCAAACAGCCCCAAACAGTCAGAGTGGCACAAAATGACCGTCTCTAAGAACTGCCCTGATCAAGACCTCAAGATCAAGCTCGCAGTCAGGATGGATAAGCCTCAGAACATGAAGCATTCTGGGTAAGTGCTTCTCCAGATGACAATTCCGGACGAACACACACATTTATTCAGATTTTTTTTTAGAGGCTGGAAAGATGAACGGTGAGTAAAGACCTTACTTGTATGCAACTGACCCTTGTTCTATTCCTAAATTCACATATTGTCCCCATGTGTTACCAGGAGTAACTCCTGAGTGTAGAGCCAGGAATAAGCTCTGAGCACCACCAGGTATGGCCCAAGACCAAAAATTTTTAAGAGAAAAACTGAAATAACAATATAAAAGTAATGCAAATGATTTATGAGAAGCTAGTAAAATACTTAACTTTGATACTTACTAGTGTCACTTGTCTTCTCGTTGTTCATTGATTTGCTAGAGTGGGCACCAGTAATACCTCCATATGTCCTGTCATGTGCTAGTATAGCCCAAGGGCATCTGCTTCTCCAGGAACATGAAGAGCCTCAAACCATTCATTCAGGTCATGGGAATGAGGTCTATAACTGTTACTGGTTTTAGGCATATCAAATACAACACAGGTGGCTTGCCAGGCTCTGCCATGTGGGTGGTATACTCACAGTAGTAGGCACAGATCTAGTGCATTTACTGATGAACCACGTGGCTGCTTTGCGCAATGGGGAGAGACCAACTTTTCTCTTGGATGTAGTTCTGACGAGCTATGGAGTCCTGATGTTGAAAATGGCGACCCTCATGGTGTAGGGGTTCTTCTGGCTTCTTGCGAGGCTCTATTGGGATGGCGGGCCAGGGCTAGAACCCACCTTTCCTCCTGAGCTCCTCATCATCAGCTGAGCACAGGAAGAGACGGTAGCAGCTTTGCCCCATGTATCTGAGTCTCTGGCATACCTGGGCTTGAAATAGGCTTTTCTGTAGGGTAGGACTCTGACGAGCAGGGCTTGAGATCAGCTTTTCTCTTGGGTGGAGCTCTGACGAACTGTGGAGTCCTGATCTTGAAAATAGCTGCCCTCATGGTGTGGAGGTTCCTCTGGCTTCTTGCGAGGCTCCTATTGGAATGGCAGGCCAGTACTTACTAGTAGCTTCCTCAATTCCTATGATTACTGTGCTTTTCTTTGAGGTAAACTCGAAGTTAGAATAATTTCCTCCTCCTTTTCTGGCAGGATTTCTACTATAATTCAAAACATAACTAGAAGCAGGCTTGTTATTCTGATTTAGAACGTGAAGTTTTATTAACTTCATGACCTTCATAAAGGAATCCTCGTCTTTTCAAATATAAATCACTCACCAGTACTTTCATTAACAACTACATAAATAAGTTGTCAACAATTTCTGCCACCGACCTTCAAGCAACCAATTCCCATTGAATCAGTTTTAATGTTTGATATAGCATTTTAAAAATGCTAGTATTATTTATATAATCATTTTAGGCACCATAGTTTACAATCTATTAATGATAGACTTTCTTGCATAAACCATCCCAGTATCACACCCACCAACACTGTCTGCTTCCCTTCACCATTATCTCAATGTCGCCCTTTCTTTTTCATCCCTTCCTTCCCCCACTTTTCCCCCTTTCTGTAAGCTTTTAGTGAAGACCAGGTCTCAGTTTCTGTTACTTTTGGGTATTGTTTTTCCCCTCCTATGTTTCTTTATATCCAACATATTAGAAAAATAATTTCGTATCGGTCCCTTTCCTTCTAATTAACTTCATTCAGAATGATATTCACCAAATCCATGACTGTAGCAGCAAAGAACTTTCTGATAGCTAAAATAACTTCCGTTGTATGTATCTACATAGTTTCTTTATCCAGCCAATGGTTCTTAGATGTTTGGATTCTTTTTGTATTTTGGCTATTGTGCATAGGGCTATAACAAACATAGGAATGCAAATAGAGGGCCTGGAGCAATAGTCCAGTGGGTAGTGTGTTTGTCTTGCATGTGGCTGGACCCAGGTTCAATCCCGGCAAACCATATGGTCCCCTGAGCACTGCAAGGGGTAACTCCTGAGCAATGCCAGGTGTGACCCAAAAAAAAAAAAAAAAATGTAAATAGAGATTTTAGGTCCTTGGGCTATATGCTGAGAAGAGAAATTGCTGAGTTATGTGGGAGCCCAAGATCAAGTGTTTTGAGTCCATATTGTTTTTCAAAAAAAGCTAGACTAGCCAACATTACTGTGAATGGAAATGGTCTTTCTTTCCTCTTTAATTTCTCTCTCTTCCATGTCGTTATTTGCATAAAGAAATGCAATGTACTTCTGTGTGTTGATTATGCAACCTGCCACTTTGCACATTTATTATTGCTAGGTCTTGTTTTTTCTCAGAGACTTTAGGGTTTTTCTTTTTTTTTTTTTTACTTCTCCTAATTTTAATGGTAAATAGCTTTTGTTTGACTCTGAATGGTACAGTTGAACAAAATACTCACAGGCCCCCCAATCCCAAGCATTCACAGCCCCTCTGTAGTGCCGTTTCCATCAAAATCCCAGGGCCAGGTCAGACTTCCACTGCCTCAGACACTGTGAATAATAAAACTCACATCTTAGCGTAATGAGTCTGAAAAAATGCCCTTGGTACACTGTGATCTGTGTTACTTTTATTTAATTTAAAAAACAAATATTAAATCAAATAGCATCCCAGGCTCCGCTGGCTCTGGGAGCTGAGCTGTTCCTGTGGGAATTCCTAATACTTGGTGTTTCTTGTGAGCTGGCTTGTTTGCTTCTTCTCTCCCAGTCTGTCCATCAGTCCATCCTACTGAGATCATCTGAAGGAGACTTCGTAGATCTTCTTTACACAGTACACCAGTGTGGCCAGTGCTATGTATGGTATTGTCAGTCTTTCTTTGTAAGTTGTCCTTCGGGACCAGCGCCACCAGGGTGGAGGAAGTGAATGTGTGCAGAGGCAGCTGGGATAATTTATGGACCTCATACTTAGCTGGTACTTGCAGCAAGGGCCAAACTGCCGTGAGATGCCATAGAAGGAGCAGCAGACTAGGCTCAGCATGACAGCGGGCAGAGAGATGTAGTGGGAATAATCTTAGGGCAGTGCCAATGATGTGAAGAGGCAGACATGGCCGCCAGCACAGTGGTCTTGTGCAGGCAGTTGCCATCGTGATGTGGGTGGGCTCTATGACTATGTACTTGTGCTGGGCTTCCTGAGCCTGCTCCAGCTCAGACTCAGACTATCCCTGGGCACTCTCCCATTGTAGACCTCATACACAATGTGTATCTGCCACCAACAAGCTCACCCCTCTCTTACCAGATGCCGCCACTGCTGCCCGTGCCAAGACACCTCCTTCTCCAAGCAGCTCCAGTCTTTAGGGTTTTCTTAGTATCATATCTTTAGTTTCTTAACATTTTAGTATGACAAAAAAGGTGATTTAAGTCAATGAAAACAATATGTTAGGGTCCAGAGTAATAGTATTGCAGGTTTACTTTACACACAACCAACCTGGGATCAATCCCTGACATCCTGTATGGTCTCCCAAGTACTGCCAGGAGTAGTTCCCGAGTGCAGAGCTAGGACTAACCCCTGAGCACTTCAAGATGTCACCCTAAAAGTAATAATAATCAATAATAGTTTGCAGACCAAACTTATGATTTGTACAGAAAATGTTTTTTGATGACTGGGTATATGCTAAGTTATGATCAACTAAAATAAATTGCTTAGAGCCCACTGTCTCTGAAAATGAGATCACTTAGAGAAAAGTTGAACATGTAACTCTAGAGAAGGGTATGTTTAACTCACAGTGGAAAAGGACTTTTTTAAATAACTAGATAGGTACTATTTTTCAGCCAGATGTCATGCTGCTTAGAAGTCTGAAGTAGAAGTAGAAAGATAATAGTTCTCTTTCGGGTGTATTTACTAAAGCAGTGAGGACTGCCACAAAATCTGGAGATAGGTTATGTTCTAGAGGAACTCTAAAACTCAGTACCAGGAACTAACTGCTACTAAGTCATTAAAATAAATGCCTATGGTAGATCTACCTAATTTGGTGAATGCTCAAAAGACACCAGTAGGTCGGCATATAACAACCTTAACTGAACCAAAAATGACTCATGAAAAATAAAAATGTTTGTGGACTATGTCTTTTTCATTTAAACCTTATTGAATACTGTTGCATCAGGAAAAATAATAGAAATATCAAAGCAATATATAGTTTTAAGAATAGGGAAAAATACATTTTCAAAAGTCTAACTAAAATTATAAATGTATCCTCTTTAATGTTTATTAAAACTTAAAGAGAAAATCATAATTACTCTGTATTACTCTGTTATTGAAGCCATTCAGAAAACAATTTTTGTGACTTATCTGGTCATACTTGAGAATTAATAGCTCGTGGATGATTTCTGATGTTTTATCTTTTACATCCAGAGTGTTTTCAAGTTCAGGAATATGACCTACACTCATGATCTCATTTCCTGACTGAAAAACTGTCCCACAAGGAATAGGGATTATCATTCCTATTTTTAAGTCACCTCTTCCTTCTCCCAGCTACCCATACCAAGGAGTTTGAGTCATCTTTGACTATCTCTTTTCTCTGATATCTGCTGTCATCCACTCCCAAATGCATTTGATTTTGCCTCAAGATGAATCTAGACTTCAGCCTATCATCACCCCCAACTCCAAGTCTACATCATGTCGGGGAATGCCACCGGGGTCCCCGACAGTGCCGGGAAGCGAGTTTCCTTCTAACTCCAAAGCCAGCGAGGAATGGATGAAAACTCAGGAATCCGATGCAGGTTTTAAAATGCTTTACTTATCACAGGTTCAGGCATACAAATCAGCAATAGGAAAAACCCTGTGCTTAGGATTCCCTGCTAGAACCCCAGCCACGTGTAGGCCAAGATGGTGGCCACCACGTGTTAAGGCCCTGTAAAAAGGAGACAAAGACAAGACTCCGAAGAAGAGTGAAAGTACCAAAGGAGCCCAAAAGGAGAGAGAGAGAGAGAGAGAGAGAGAGAGAGAGAGAGAGAGAGAGAGAGAGAGAGAGAGGGGGAAGCAGGCTGGTTTTATACCCCTGCAACTCAGACCTCCCACTATTATGGGAAGCAGGAAGGGTCAAATGCCCTTAGGTAATTTCTCCCAGCACCTCACCTAGGCCCTATTATATGCTGCCTTATAGGGTAGACAAGGGGGTTTCTGAGATGGCATGTCTCTGTACCAAAGACTAATACTAATGCCAGTTAAATATTTCTCCAAGCCTTTACAAGAGTCTCGTCTACTTCACGGTAGTTTTGTATTTTAGTTGCCTTTGAGTTATCAGGGAGCCATGCTTGCTTGCTTGGAGGCAAACAGCATTTCTCTCTGATCTAATTACTTAGAGATCCAACAACCATGGCCAGGCAAATATGCTGGTAAGATCTAGATAGTCCCACGATGATTGTGGTAGCATGAGAGAATATTTATACCAGCCAGTATAGAATACATTGTTAGATAAACTGCCACATTTAGACTACCCCCTATCTACGAAGTGACCTGCAGGAAGCAATCCAGGGCAGATGCAGAGGTTTTTAGAGGAGTCCTGCAACAACATCACCTCTTCCCCGTTCTCTAGTTATAAGCAGTTCCCTTTGTTCTGATTTCCCTAGAGTTTATTTCCCACTGTGGAGTCAAAGAAATAGGTGGGCTAGGGCGGAGCGATAGCCCAGTGGTAGGGCCTTTGCCTTGCATGCAGCCGGCCTCGTACCAGCCCGGGTTTGATCCCTGGCATCCCATATGGTCCCCAAGCACCGCCAGGAGTAATTTCTGAGTGCAGAGCCAGGAGTAACCCCTGAGCACCGCCCAGTATGACCCAAAAAGCAAAAAAAAAAAAAAACCAAAGAAATAGGTGGGGAGGGAAGTGGTGCTCTGGAGGTCTGTAGCTCTCTTCTGCCAATGGTCCACTTGGTCATCACACAGCTGAGAGATTAGTGCTAAGGCCATGGAATACTTGGGCCCATCATTGCTGCGATCCTCCTGGGCCACACCCAGAAGTGCTTAGTTACCTCCAGGGAAGTGCTTTCATATCTGGTGCTATCAGGGTTCAAACCCAGGACTTTATGAGTGCAAAGCATATTTGTATTACAGTCCTTTCTTTGTATTGTCTTTCTACCCCCAGAATAATCTTTGAAAACAAAACAAAAATCCAAAAATCACAGTCATATTCTGCCACTCTAATGGTTAAACGCCTCCAGTGATTCCCTTTCATGTTCCAAGTAAAAGCCAGTGTTGTGCATATTGCTGTGAGACTCTCCTGACAAGGCCCCCCATGTCTACCTCACCCTCAACACTCCAGACATGGTCTCTTGGCTCTGCGTGAAAGACTCCAGATTGTACCCCAGCACAGTGTCCTTTAGTGTTTGCTCAGATTTTTGTCCCTTCTCCACGCAGACGTCCACATTACTCACCTTAATTTTTTCCTGTTGCTGCTACTGATGAGAATGTTTTTCTTGGTTTGCTGATGGCCCTGCCTCATCTCTTTGCTTTGATTTATTTTCTCCAGAACACTTATGTCAGGCATCATGTATTGATTCTTATTGTGTGTCTTTCCCCACTAGGTCTTGAATTCTTTCTCAGAACATCATTTTTCTCCATTGTTTAAAGTTGCTATAGATTCTGACATATAACAAAAATCCAATAAATTATTTATTATGTATTATGTGTATATATATTTATAGAGAGATGGATATAGATATTTCCCATAGACAGCTATTGAGCTTCTAGCATGTGCAGTCCTAGTGCTAAGCACTAAGATATTTAATAAAGAGGTACAGTGTAGATGGAACTGGAAGATACCTTGTTAGCAACAGAAATAAGTAAGAGAAGTGCAAGTACTGGATGATCTCCCTCACCTGTGGTACAGAGATGCTAAACACTTTGGATTACAAAACTCGATGACCAAGCAGTATGGGAAGAGGAGAGAGACCAGTATAAGAATAGGCAAACTAGATGTGATTTAGGTACTGTGGGAAAATTGGGCTTTGAGGGGTGGAAGGACTAATCCAAGAAAGAGTAAATTTCAGAGTCGTCTGAAATTATGATTTCTTTCAATTCACCCTTAATTGAGGAATTGAAACATTAAAATAAAAAGCTCCTAAGGGTCCACTTTGAGTTCATTGAGTGAGTTCCTATCTGTACGTCAGGAGTCATTTTCAATAATTCTGATATTCCTTTTCTGTTTTAACAAGGCAGAAAGAGGTAACAGTTGGTAAGTCTTGCTCAGGCAACTTAAATGCCTTTGGCTCTTCCCTTTCTTCCCTCTGACACTGTTCTCAACTTCTTTTCCTCAAAACCATCATACATGTCTCCTTCATAAATAATACAAGACACCATTCACTGAGACATAGACTCTCAAACAAGACTTCTTAGACTGAACTAATTGAATATGTTCAGAATTTAGTTTTATCTGCATTATCGATTTATTTGCTATAAATTTCTATTAGTACAAGTTGATAGTGTTCAAGTCTTTTAAATCCTGACTGATTTTCCAACAATCATTTGGAATTATTGAACTCTGGCCACAATTATAAAGTTGTTTCTCCTATGTTCTGTCTAGTATTGCTTCATATATTTTGAAGCTTTTTAGCATATGCATGAACATTTGCAATCATTTTTCTTGATAAATTGACTCCCTTAGCATTATTAAATTATTTCTTATATCTCTGGTAATACTCTCTGCCCCAGAACTTACTTTTTTTTTGAAAGAAATACAGATATTCTAGGTTTATTTTTTTTAATTTAAGTTCCCATGGTGAGTATAGAATTTGTCCCAGATTTTCAAAATGCTCTCTTGAGTTTTCTGCATGTTCTGAATTGTTCCTTTCTGAATTGGGTTATTTAAACTATTTGTATTTAATGTAATTATTGATGTAATTCAGTTTTAATTAAATTGCAATTTTCAGGGCCAGAGCGATAGTCCAGTGGGTAAGGTGTTTGCCTTGCATGTGGCCGACCCAGGTTCAATCCCTGGCATCCCATATGGTCCCCTGAGCACCTCCAGGAGTAATTTCTGAGTGTAGAGCCAGGGAGTAACCCCTCAGCATCGCCGGGTGTGACCCAAAAAAGGAAAAAAATTGCAATTTTCAGCCCTGCCGTTTGCTTTATATGCCATCTGATCTTTGCCCCCATGCCCTTTTCTTCTGCCTTCTTTTAGATTAATTTATTATAATTATTATTACATTTTATTTTTTGTTATATCATTAATTGTAAATGTCAATTAGCCAAGTTACCTAAAATTCATTACTTTACACTATCACTTAGTAAGTGTATTCAAGATATTTATCTTCTCTGGATCTATTTTGCTGGACTTAAAGTGGAAATAATGATAATGTTTCCTTGCAGAGTTGTTATGGGGATCACATTACATCACTACATTTAGAACAGAGTCTTGTGCATGGTAAGAGCTCCAACCATGGCAGAGATGGTGTTAGTGCTCTTGTGATGGTTTTCGTCTCTTCTCTGCCCTTTCCCCTGCTGAGCATCTTCCTTCTTGGCTGCTGCAAGAAGAATCCTGTGCCTTCTTGAGCTCTTGAGGGAAGCAGCTTGCAGCAACCATGGTTTTTGTCTCACTATGATTGTCCTTAGACAAATTCTCATGAAGAATTTATGAC
The DNA here is from genome assembly GCA_021461705.1 of Cryptotis parvus. NCBI lineage: Eukaryota > Metazoa > Chordata > Mammalia > Eulipotyphla > Soricidae > Cryptotis > Cryptotis parvus. Next base: position 17,051 of record JAJIBD010028308.1, read on the forward strand.
AAATAAGAGAAAATATTATCTGCTATGATATGCCAGGCACAGGTGACACCATGGTTATACATGAAAACTGGTGTGGCACCTCTTCTCATAGTATTGATGCTCACTCCCCACCTAACCCAGAGAAGCACCAACTCATTACATAAACTCTTCAGTGACTTCTGGTTCCACATGCTTCAAGATGAAAGCTCAGCCTACCCCTTGGGCCCAGAGACAAACAGTTCTAGCAAATGAACTGAGTTAGCCAATGTATCTTCTCCTTATACTAGAAACTCATTCTAAGCATCTTGAAGAAGACATATATTTCCCATAGGGGAAAATAGAGAGATAGTAGAGAGATAGTATGGAGGGAACATGGAGTTTGCCACAAAGTAGCTGATGTAAGTTTACTTCCTGGCACCCGAAAGTACTCTGAGCCCTGCCAGGAGTTATTCCAGAGCACAGAGCCAGGAATAAATACTGGGAAAATCTGGGTATGTACCCAAAACAAATAAAGTTGTCTATTTTCTTACAGACATATATTAAGTCTCTAAATTTACATCTAGTTATATACACAAATAACTATTGAGCTCCTATCATACCCAGTCTTAGTGCTAAGCACAGAAGATATATAATAAAGAGGTACAGTATGGATGGAACTGGAAGGTACTTTGTTATCAAAATAAATCAGTGAGACAAGTATAAGTACTGGATGTTCTCCTTCACCTGTGGTATGGAGAGACCAAACAAGGAAGTAGTATTCAATGACAGCAATCTTTTGACACTAGGTTACAAAACTCAGATGACCAGGCATTGGGGGAAGAGGAGAGTAATCTAAGAATAGGTAGGCTAGAGGTAAACACAGGGGCTGTGGTGGAGGGTCTTGTACACTTTGGTGGGGGGTGCAGTAACTTTGTACATCAATAGCATAAATGTTGACATTATCATAACTGTATTACCAGAACCATATTAAAATATTTTAAAGGAGAAATGGGTTGATTTGCATTCATAAATACAACATAGAGGAAGATCGTTCTTTTATTATTTTGAAATAACAGATATGTGTATCACCATGGAGCTTCCCTGCCAAGTAGTCCCAGAGTAGCGAGAAGCAAAACCGGCAGGACCCAAATGCATGTTTCCCATCTCCTTTTAGTCTTCCATAAAGTTAGTCTTTTAGTCTTATTGTAAATCTTATTATTAGTTAGGTTTTTAGTCTTTTAGTCTTTTTTTTTGCTCTTTGGATCACACCCAGCAATGCTCAAGGGTAACACCTGGCTCTGCACTCAGGAGTTACTCCTGACAGTGCTTGGGGGACCATATGGGATGCCAGGGAATCAATCCTGGGTCGGCTGCATGCAAGGCAAACACCCTCCCCACTGGACTACCACTCCGGCCCCAGTCTTTTAGTCTTATTCTAGCCTCTTAAACAACTAAATCCCCCCACATCCATGAAAGAATAACATGGTGATATTTTATAAAGATGCTAAAGCCAGAGTATACTAAACCATGATCTAAAGTATGATCTGAAGTTCAAAACCCAGATGAGCACCTCACTTTATTTGGAACAGATGTATATCCAAAAGCTAAATAAGAATTCAATAAATAATCCAAAGTGAATCTTTTTACTATTGCTAGCCCTTTTGTTGCTGCCACTGCTATTACTATTACTACTGCTGCTAATAAGAATAGTGACAAATTTAAAGCACTTACATAATTAAGCACTTACTGTGTGCCAGTTTCTATAGTAAACACTTGACATGTATCAGCTCTATCAATCCTCACAATAAATCCATGACAATATGATATTATATAACTCTGTAATATAGATATATATTATAACTCTATGGTACTATATATCACCCGTCCTCACAACAACTTGTACCAGTCCTAATTTATATTTGAAGAATTTGAGGCATAGACAGCTAAGTCCAACAGCAGTTAGTTGAATCAGAATTCCTACCTAGGTGATTCCACCCTGTGTCTAAGTTACTATTCCGAGGCTAAACTTCTCCTCCTTGTATTAAATGCTGATTTGGCTCTTCATAAATCTAGATTTCCATATATCCAGATGGCCTAAAGAAAGAGTTGAAGGCCACTAATGCCCACACAGATCGATCTGTCTGTAGTGTGAGATGCTGAAGGGGGAAAGCCACCTGTATGTCTGCAGTGACAGAACTTCCATCTGCTCCAGGTACTTTACATTCTGTTTCAAGAGCATGTTTCAACCTCAGAAAATACTGAGTCGGAGCTGACTAGACAGAAATGGTACATTGCAGCCCTCAGTTTTTCTCAGTTTTGACACCTTCTGGTATGTGCCAAATTAGCAATAAATTCTGAGGAAAACCTCAGAGGAAAACCCCTCCTTCACACAAACCAAGTGATCCTTTCCAAAGGAGGATTGTTAATTTTTCTCTAGTTCTTACTCAGCCTTCTCATTCTGAAGACTTTAATGGAAATTCTCCTTATGCAATAATACTAGAAATTTGTGTCTGGTTTTGTTTTTGTCTTTTTTCAATAAAGAAGTCAACGATTATCTAAATAAAAACAAAAAGGTAAAGAACAAAAAGGTAAAAAGAGAGAAGAAGGTGTTCTGTAACCAGTCTGTTTGAATTTAAATTCTGGCTCTATTATCACATAGCTGTGGGTCTGCAAAAGTGTCTTGATATTTTGGATCTGTTTCATTAATCATATAACAGGAACAATAAAAATAATTTACATTTACTTTGTACAAGGCTTTGTTTCACTTTTTTTTTATTTTAGGGGTTGGAGAGATAGTAGAGACATTAAGGCACCTGGTCCCCTGAGCATTGCCAGGAGTAATTCCTGAGTGCAAAGCCAGTAGTAACCCCTGAGCATCGCCAGGCATGACAAAAAGAAAAAAGAATTTGAGGCACTTGCCTTTCATGTGGCTGACCCCAATTCAATCCCTGACACCACATATGTCTCCGGCACCATACATGTTTCCCTAATCCCCAACAGGACTGAACACAGAATCTGAGCACAGCACTGCTGGTCGTGCCTCTACCTCTCAAAATAAGACTTTATAGTTTATTAACACTTTTAATTCTCATAATCCTTGAGTTATTAATCATTTATTCTCCCTATTCTACAGATTAAAAAAATAAGGCATAAAAAGATTGAGCAACTTACAAGTTCACATGCAAACTTAGGTTACATGGTTCCGGATTCAAATTCTCAATTCTGTCAGGGGGGGGGGCGGGGGGGGGCCGAGGGAGGGTCATAATTTCATGTAAAGTACTTGACACATTACAGAATAAAGCCTCATTAAGCAACAGCTAGTGATTTTAGTGTGAAGGGAAATAAAAAGATTCTATGTGTTTTAAGTAAGTCCTTATTCTACTTTTATTTCATAATTACTATAGGAAACTTCTGTTTTTCAAGTTTACATGATAGCACTTCGCTTTTATGAAATATCTGTGTAGTACCTGTTTCCATAATTCTAAAGAAATTTGAACTATGCTTCTGCTTTTATTTTTTTAAAAGAGAGAGAGAAACAGCAGAGTTTGTTTTGGAGCAGTTGTTCTAAGCAGTTTTCTAGAGCAGTTGTTCTAGAGCAGTAGCCCCCAAAGTAGCAAGAAGAGCATCAGCAAGTTCCTTCCCCAGAAACCACTTTATAAGTCTATACTTTATACTTTATAAGTGTATGTATCACAGTTTGCTTGTTTTTATGTATGCTTTATAATTTAATATTTTATATTATTTGATCAGTCATTGTAGGACTGATGAACACCAAAGTTTTCACAACATGAATGAATAGTAATTGCTTCTTTTGCTTTGTGCTATTTTAACTTTTGAGAAATTACATAAGAATGCTATTTTTGGATAACAGAGGAACTCTTTAGCACATGGCCATTGTTCTGAAGCCCTTTATCTGGAAGCCAGATAAGGGGAAGGAGAACATCGGTTGCAGTTGCCAAATATAATGCCAGAATTGTGTGGAACTGTTATAATCACTGCAGATCATTATTTAAAAATGCAAAACTATTTTTTTGCTTTTTCTTTGATTTATTTATTTCAGTATGTACACATACCAAAAGATATATCTTTGTACTCCTTCAATATATTAACTAGTAGTAGAAAAACCTATACTAAAATTTTTTTATTAAACATCCATGATTTACATTACTGATAGCATTTTATGCATAGAGTAATTCAACACCAGTGTCATCTTCCCTCCATTAGTGTTCCCAGACTCCCTCCCCACTCCAGCCCCCATTTCACCCCTCCTGTCAACTTGACAGGCACATTACAAAGTACCAGTGGTCATATCACTGGTATAACTAATTGAAGCCCTGATGCCTATCCACTCATTACTTCTTGATCTCTTCTTTCCTTTTCTCTCGTCTTTTTCTTCTGGCTTACTTCACTCAACATGGTATCTCTGGGTCCTGTCATGTTGCAGCATACCTCATTATTGTATCATTCCTTAAAGCTGCATAGTATTCCATTGTGTATATATACCACATCTTCATAATCCATTCATCTGTTGCTGTACACCTAGGTTGATTCCATATCTTAACTATCACACTGAGTGCAGCAATGAATAATGGTGTGCATATGCTGTCATTGTGGAGAGAGTGTTTTTATGTCCTGGGATAAATGCCCAAAAGTGGAATTGCTGGGTCATATGGCAGTTCAATTCTAAGTTCACTGAGAACTCACCACACTGTTTTCCATAGAGGTTTTACTTAGACAACATTCTCACAAGCAGTGAATAAGAGTTAATTTTTTACCACATCCCCATCAACACAGATTGTTCCTATTTTTTTTATAGTCATTCTCACTAGAATGAAGACTATAGCATGGGAATACTCTTTTTACCGTTTGTTTGTTTGTTTGTTTGTTTGTTTGTTTGTTTGTTTGTTTGTTTGTTTGGGGCCATACCTGGTGGTGTTCAGGGCTTTTTGCCTGGCTCTGATCTCAAGGGTCACTGCTAGCAGGCTTGGGGACTATATGAGGTGCTGAGAATCAAACCTGGGTTGGCCACATGAAAGGTAAATGTACTGTTTCTCTGGTACCAAGGAAAACTATACTCTTAACTATATTCAAAAATGGACAGATGTTGTCACCAAACCAAAAGCAAACAAAAGGTCACTCTGTGCAATGAATGGAGCAAAGAAATGGAAGGGCAATATTGAAAGTTACTCCGAGACTAGTTAAAAATCTCTTTGTGTCACAGATAGAGATAAGAGTTTGGTAAAGGGTAAGCATGGGGTTGGAAAAAGGCTATATTTTAGAATACAGACATATATTTGGCATAGGTTGCAATTCTTGATGCAAAATTTTAAAATTTCACATATATATGTATGTATATTATAAATTTATTTATTTATAATGTTTGCTCTTGTTTCCCTAAAGCATGATGTTCAAAACTAATCGAAATTAGTTTTTCAACCACTGTAATAAGAACCCGAAAAGTTCTTTTGTGCCAGGAATTTAGAAAGAAACAATAGTTCTTCCAGTAGCTCATAGTTCCTTAGGTACAATAAATAGAATAACAAATAATTTGTAGCAGTATGATCATTGTATCAGCAAATTACCCACGGGCTCAAGATGTCAGGAGCCCTCAAGGTAAGGATTTAAGTGTAAGACTATAGATTCTGGGCCAGAGGGACAGTACAGCGGATAGGGCATTTGCCTTGCTCGTGCCCAACCTCGGGTTCAATCCCGGCATCCCATATTGTTAATTATGAATAAATAAGTAACACTGACGTTTTGAAAATCTCCACATTGCTCTAAATATACCTGTCATTCTCAATTTCTCTTTTAATTTTTTTTTGGTGTGAAGTTGAATTTCTATCAACAGGAGAGCATTCAAAGAAGGGAGGAAGGACAGAGGGAAAACCTAGTATGTCAACTTGAAATTGCTCCTGTAATCTACGAGCCTTAGCAGCAAATGAACCACAAGGGAGGTTTTCCTGAGACTTGAAGTTTGAAAGACTTGAAGTTTTGAGATTCAGCACTCTTTTGCTTTCTCTTCTCAACACCTTTCAGGAGTTTCCTTACCTAAACAACTTTTAGTACATAAACAAATTAAGTCTCAATGTAACATTTTCCAAATTGTTTCTTGCATTCAATCAAGGAATTTAAGTTATGCTTGATCTTCGGTCACAATTTCTTCTCTAAAGTGAATCTTTACTGTTCTTCCTGATCCTCCACCATACTAATCAAAACGCAGCTTTCTGTTTCTTGATCACGTACATTTCTATGTTTACAAAATGCCAAGTTTCAAGGCCACTGTGCTTTAATTAATTTGCTCCTTCACACAATAATGCAACTCTGGATTTTTTCCCCTTAGGTATCTATGGGCCATCGGTAAGAATGTCTGGAAGAGATGGAAGAAAAGGTTTTTTGTATTGGTGCAGGTAATTTTTTCATTCTAATATGTCTTTAGAGCCATCAGTATAGAATATCTTATAAGATTAATTTATGGGTATTTAAGGAAAACTGAGGTATCATGTACCTAAAATGCACAAGATTCCTTTTAATTTCAATGAATGCTCACACGCCATTTTATGTGACCACCGTAGAGTAACATAGAGCATGGTCAACATTCAGAAATCTCCCTTGTGCTCTTGATTTTTTTTATCCTTTAAAATCCTAAAACTTTTTTGCATGCTTATTGTTCTTTATTGCTAAGAAGACAGATGTATGTAAGAAATCTAGAAGTGAACTTTCTCACTGCCTAATCCTCTGCTGGTGATTGGAAGGTACAAGGGTGGAAGCAAACACGAGAAAGGTAATGAGTGTCTCAATAGGGCAATAGCAACATTAGCACTATTTGAGAAGAAATTTCTATTTCTAAAAGCACTGACACAGTCAATATGAGAAAACTCAGAATTTAGTTATACTTTTAACATGTGATTTATTGTTTAGTGTGAATGGTGTTAAATTAGCTGCAGGGGAACATTACATTGTTCTTGGTGACTAAAAAGTTTTCAAAAAGTCTTAACTGACCTCCCGTAGTAATGATAGTCTGAAAATTCTGGTAGATTTAAAAAGTAACAAAATATTAATTAAAAAAGTAACAAATATAACAAAGTTCCTCAACCTGCTTTATTTTTAATACAAGGGCCAGAACGATAGCCCAGCGGGTAGGGCATTTGCCTTGCATGAGGCCAGCCCATGCCGGCCTGGGTTCGATCCCCAGCATCCCATATGGTCCCCCGAGCACCGCCAGGAGTAATTCCTGAGTGCAGAGCCAGGAGTAACCCCTGAGCATCACCGGGTGTGACCCAAAAAAGGAAAAAAAAATCATTTGAAAGCCTAGACCCAGTCATAACAATAGTAACTATTTTTAATACAAATTATTGTAGATACTTATGTTTCTACCTATATTTACACCTCTAATATAGAGAGATAGGTATAGAAATATAATTTTTTCTTCCTTATTATATTCATATAATATATTATATGATGAACATATATATATTCATCATTTGCTGATGCCTACTACTATATTGCTAATTTCTTTAAGTTTCAGGCATACAGCCATACTCCTCCATATGTGTGTCCACCTTACTATACCCACCACCAAGGTTCCAGTGCCATGGCATCTCATTCAAATG
>JAJIBD010028309.1:0-14346 GCA_021461705.1 Cryptotis parvus
GGTTCAATTAGCAACAAACAGCTTAGTAAATCCTTTGACAAAGACTTACAAACCTATGGTGAAATAGAAAAAATTTTCACATGTTTTCTTTTACTAAAAGTATTTTGGATAATTCCTTGAACTATTTAGTTACACCAAGAAATATAAAATAAACCATTGTGTTGCTAAGGGGCAAGCTTGGAAAATGGCTTGGTGAATGGGGGTAGTATTGGAGTAAAGGTGATTTTTTGTGGTGGGACTGGTGTTTAAATATCAAACGCATTATATCAAGGGCATTATGAATGACTTTGTGAATCATGGTGTTCAAGAGAAGCATCTCATTTACAAAAAAAAAAAAAGTATTTAATGCCTACTACCGAAAATTATGCAGCCAAGTTTCTCATGGTTGGGAGATCCTGGGGAAAGGACACTGTCAGTGAGAAGAGGAGCCCCGGCCTGGGAAAACAGCCTCTGTAGTTGTGGCACCTCATTTTTCAGAGAGGAATCCTGGCAGCACTTCCAGACTAAACTACTGCTATTATAAATTCTCAGTTCTTAGAACTCTGAAGACACAACTTATGATTTCTCTATCAACTGTCTTGTGGAGAGCATTTCAACTCTTCACGTAATATATAAGGAATTGCAAGGATATATTGTCTTCTTTTTTTATTTTAGAATGTAGAAGAGGAAGGAAAAGGAACTCCCCAGGCTGGAAGGAACTTAGTACAGGACTAAGTTTTTGTCTTTTATATTTACTGTGTACCACTGCTTTACACAGAGATAAACAAAGAGATACAGATTTTTAGTGATGGGCCAGATACAAGATCAATTAGGGTTGGCTCATAGCAAACTGAGCCTTCTGTACTTTGGAAATAGTTGAGTATAGGGGCTGGAGCCATAGCACAGCAGGTAGGGCCTTTGCCTTGCATCGCGACTAACATGGGTTCGATCCCCAGCATTCCATATGGTCCTACAAGCACTGCCAGGAGTAACCCCCTTAGCATTGCTGGGTGTGACCAAAAAGCAAATGAAAGAAAGAAAGAAAGAAAGAAAGAAAGAAAGAAAAGAAAGAAAGAAAAAGAAAGAAAAGAAAGAAAGAAAGAAAGAAAGAAAGAAAGAAAGAAAGAAAGAAAGAAAGAGAAAGAAAGAAAAGAAAGAAAGAAGAAAGAAAGAAAGAAAGGGTTGAGGTAAGGCACAGGCAGCTTAAACATGGCACACAGGCAGCTTAAACATGTCTCACTCTAAATATGGTTATCAAATAATGTGGTTAGATCAGTAATGAAAATACACTAGAGCATTTAAGAGAATACAAAAAGGGTCACCAAAAGGCAGTGACAATTTCATTAAACTGGAGAGATCTGTACACTCACCATCAGGACCCTTTACCCCCCATCCTGCGGCCCTCCAACTCCCCTTCACCCCCAACTCAGGTGTGTCCCCTGTTAACTACACAGGACTGCCCCAGCCCCTCGCAGGAAGACCAGGAAAATTTAGAGAGCAGGCAGGTGCCTGGGGAGGCAACTTGCCATCAAGACCCCCTCACCCCAGCCGGCGGCCCTCAACTCCCCTTTACCTCCCAACTCAGGTGGGTGTCTGATTATCACATCGATTATCACAGGCCTCACACCCCAAAATTAATAAGTGCGTGGATGCTTTTGTTGAAGTTCTAAGACAACAAATATCCTACATAGAGGTACCAGGTAACATAGCCTACACCCTTCAACATTCCTTACACCCCACAAAAACTCCACAACCAGCCTCAACATCTCTAACTGCACAGCCTATCCACACGAGAACACACAATTTGCAACCTTCAAAAGTAGCAATGGTAAAACAACGCAGAACTCCACCAAGTCTCCACAAGTGAAGTCACTAGCCCAGATAGAGTCAAGCAATTGTGGTGAGCTATATAACCTTTCTGACAAGGAATTTTGCAAGGAATTGTTAAGAATACAAAAGAAACTCAAAGAAACAATGGGGCACAGAGTCAATAAAATACAAGAGGACACGAGAGCAGAAATGAGTATAATCCAAATGAAAACACAAGCAGAAATGACAGATATTAAAAAATGTGGTAGGTGAAATTAAAAAACACACTGGAAGACCTCCATAGCAGAGTAACAACTGCTGAAGAAAGAATTAGTGATCTCGAAGACGAGGTGCAGAAACTCTCTAGACAACAGCAGAAGATGGAAAAAAGATTCACAGTTAATGAACAGACAAAAAGAGATAATCATGATGAAGTGAAAAGGAACAACATAAGGATCATTGGGGGTCCCAGGGAGGCAGGAAAAAAGTCCTGATGAAGAAGCAACTATTAAAGTCATATTGCTGAGAGGTATTAAAGAGCACTTACTCCCAGATTCAGGAGGCCTGAAGGGTACTAGCTAAAAGAAATCCAAATAAGAATACTCCAAGACACATCCTAATTAGGATAACAAAAACCACAGATAGAGAGAGACTACTGAAAGCAGCAAGATCAAAGAAGGAAATCACATACAAAGGAACATCCCTAAGATTCGCAAACAGACTTTTCAGATGAAACACTCTGAGTCCGAAGACAATGGTGAGATATCATGAAAAGACTCAATGAAATGAAGACCTCACCAAAAAAGTCTTTACCCGGCTAGACTCACATTCAGATTTGAAGGAAAGATACACAACTTGATGGACAAGCAATAGCTCAGTAACTTCATAGACTCAAAATCAACTTTAAAAGAAGGACTGAAGGAGTTACGGAAAGATAAGACAAACCTCAAAAGCACAACAACCTTATTCAGGAAGATGGCTCAAAATCCCATGACAATAATCTCTTTCAATGTCATTGACCTAAATGCACCAATTAAGAGTGGCTAAATGGATTAAAAAACTGAATCCAACATTCTGCTGCCTACAAGAAATGCATCTGATCAATCAGACAAACACAGACTCAAAGTCAAAGGCTGGAAGATAATTCTCCAATCAAAATACTCCTTCAAAAACGCCTGTGTGGCCATATTAGTATCTAAAAACATGGACTTTGGGCTAATAAAGGTCAAAAAGGGACAATAAAGGCCATTACTTAATAATTAAGGGATATGTATGTCAGGAAGAAATCACATGCCTAAACATATATGCACCCAATGAGGGGTCAGCAAAATACTTAAGACAACTACTAATAGACTTCAAAGAAGACAATGACAGTAACACATTAGTAGTTGGCGACTGTCGGGAATGCCGCGGGTCCCCCGACAGTGTCAGGACAGAGGTTGTCTTCTACCTCCGAGGACGCCAGGAGAACAGATGAAAACTCACGAGTCCGGTGCAGTTCCAAAAATGGCTTTTAATAGTACAAAAGCTCTTCCACAGCACTCCAATATAATGAACAAACTTTAGCTCTGGTCCGAACTTAGACCATACAAAAGAGCCTAAGTCTCCCACCAAAGAGAGAGGATCTCACCTGATCTGAGTCCTACCCAGAAGAAGGAGCAAAAGGCCAAAGAGCAAAAGGCCAAAAGCCAAAAGCCACAGGAGCCAAAAACTGAAGGTTGAGGAACCAAAAGGCAAAAGGTGAAGGGGCCTCAAGTCAGCCCCTTATATACACCAAAGTAATCCGATCGGGAGGTTGTCATGTCAACAAAGAACCCTAAACAGAGTGTAGTGCCACACCCTATTGCAGGTATAAACAAAGGTTATGCCAAGGACTAAGGAGATTATCTCTTATGTAAAACACTGGAGAGAGAGAGGGCTGATGTAAAGTAATACATCTTAACTTCATGAGCTTCATGTAATCTAGATGGTACCCACAAGGTCCTTCTTATTATTATCTGCACCAGGGTGATTCTGAGTATCTTGTTCCCATGTACTGAAAGGGTCACTCTTGCCTGCTTAGAGCAAACTAGTATGATCCTTCCTATAGTCTTCCTATAGTCTCAACGTAGCCAGGGTGGTAGTTTCCTGGTAAATTCTAACTGTCCCACGTTGGGTGCAGTGGGTATAAAGAGGAGCTGTGCCCAATCTAGAAAACATAGAAGTCTCAGTAGATGTCAAAGTCAGAAGTTATTCAATCAAGGTGACTTCTGTAACTGCCACACCCTCTAGCAGTGTTTACATAGAAGAGAGGTCTCATTAGAATGAACCTTGACTTAAATAAGATTAAGCTGGGTGTGGGCAAAACAACAAAGCTCCCAGATTAGCTAAATCTGTCCTCCAACAGGCGACCTCAACACTGCTCTATCAACTCTTGATAGTTTGACAAGACAAAAACTCACCAAGGAAACACTGGCACTGAAGGAAGAAATGGAAGAGGGCTGCCCCGCCCCACCCCCCTAGGTAGATATATACAGGGATTTTCATCCCAAAAAAAGCCGAATAGACATTTTTCTCCAGTGCACATGGAACATTCTCCAACATAGATCACATGCTGAGCCACAAAACATACCTCCATAAAATCAAGAAGATAGAAATTGTGTCAACTATTTTTTCAGACTATGATGCACTGAAAATGGTAGTTAACCACACAAAGAAACAGAGAGTCAAGCCAAATACCAGGAAACTGAACAGCTCACTGCTGAACGACCAGTAGGTCATAGAAGAAATCAAAGGAGAAATCCAAAGATTCCTGGAAACAAGTGAGAATGAAGACATGAACTGTAAGAACTTGTGGAATACAGAAAAAGCAGTGTTAAGAGGAATATTCATAGCTCTGCAAGCATTGATGAGAAAAGAAGAAAGGGCCCACATAAATAACCTGACATCACAGCTCAAAAATCTTAGAAAAAGACCAACAAAAGGAGTCCAACCCAGACAGAAAGAAGGAAATAATAAAACTTAGAGCAGAAATCAACAAGCTTGGAAGCCCAAAAAAAGCAATCCAAAAAGATGAATGAAACCAAGAGCTAGTCACTTGTCATATGCTGCTTATCTTCCCATTGTTCATCAATTTGCTGGAGTGGGATCCAGTAACATCTCCATTCGTTGGGAATAAGACCCATTGTTGTTACTGTTTTTGGCATATCGGATATACCACGGGTAGCTTGCCAGGCTCTGCTGTGGCTCTGGATTCATCCCAGAGGACCCAGTCTTTTTCTGTTAGACCATCAACTGTCCACCATCTTGGGTCCACAGGGCAGAACCCTGGGTGTAGACAAGTCTGTCTCCTGTCTGTCACCTGCTGACACAGCCAGGCACCGCAGCCACACTTGCAATACCTCGGAAGAGCTTAACCCTAAGGAATGTCCTCTGGTACACAATGGTACAAGAAGAAGAGTCCACCCTGGCTATGAAATGAGACAACGTTTAGAAGTCTTGCTCTGACCCAAAGATCAGAGCAAGGCCAGAATCAGCTTTGTTCTGATAAGCCATGAATGGCTTTGCAGCAGAGCAGAGCATTTAAGATTTGCCTTGGAGCAAAGCAAGGCTGATGTTGGAGGATGCTGAGGGGGATGAAAGGATCAATGAGGGGGAAGAGGAGCATCGTTAGGATCATATGACATGACCTCCCCTGAAAGATCACCCTTATATACTTTAACAAAATAAACAAGATCAACAAACCACTTGCAAGACTTGTAAGGAAAGGGAAAGAGAGAACCCAAATAAATAGAATCAGAAATGAAAAGGAGAACAGCATAGCAGAAACCACAGAAATTCAAAAGATTATCAGAGATTACTTTGAGATTCTGTATGCCATGAAGCAAGAGAACCTGGAAAAAATGGATGAATTCCTAAAGTCTTATAGCCTCCCACGACTTAAACAAGATGACCTGCAATATCGGAGTAAGCCTGACACCATTAAGGAGATTGAAACAGTAATGAAAAGTCTGCCCAAACACAAAAGCCCAGGTCCAAATGGATTCACCAGTAAATTCTTCCAAACCTTTAAAGAGGACCTAATGTCAGTCCTATTCAAGGTCTTCCAGGAAATAGAAGAATCAGAAACACTCCCAAATAGCTTCTACACGACACATATCACCCTGATACGCAAAGGAGACAGAGACATTACAAAAAAAAAAAAAAAAAACTTCAGAGCAATTTCCTTTGTGAATACTGATGCTAAGATCTGCAAAAAATATTACTAGCAAACAGAATCCAAAGACTCATCAAAAGATTATACACCATGACCAAGTAGAACTCATCCCTGGAATGCAAGGACAGTTCAACATTCGGAAGTCAATATGAGAAAAAAATAAAAACCATATGATGATATCAATAGACACAGAGAAAGCACTGACAAGATCGAACATCCATTCATGATAAAAACTCTCCATAAAATAGGAATCGAAGGAACCTTCCTCAATATAGTCAAAGCCATCTACCAAAACCCCACATTGAGCATCATTCTCAATGAGGAAAAAAAATGAAAGCTTCCCTCTAAGATGAGGGAACAAAACAAAGTTGCCCACTCTCACCACTTCTATTCAATATAATACTGGAAGTATTCATCACAGCAATCATGGAAGAAAAGGAAATAAAGGGCATCTAGATAGTAGTGGAGAAGTCAAGCTATCACTATTTGCAAATGACATGATATACCTAGAAAACCCTAAACTCTCTACCAAAAAGCTCCTAGAAACAACAGATACCTATAATAGAGTGACAGGGTACAAAAATCAATACCCTAATAACAAAAAGGGAAGAAAGATATATTAAGAAACGATCCCATTCACAATTTTTCCACAGAAAATCAAATACCTAGGAATTAGTTTAACTAAGAATCTAAAGGACCTGTACAAAGAAACAAGACACGCTTAAAGAAATAAAAGAAGACATAAGGAAATGGAGACACACTCCATTGTCTCTATGGATTGGGAGAATTAACATTGTCAAAATGGTAATATTCTCTAGAGCTTTATACAGATTCAGTGTGGTCCCTATAAGGATACCCATGACGTTCTTCAAAGAAATTTACCAAACACTCGTGAAACTTGTATGGGACAACAAACCCACACGAATAGCAAAACAATCCTTCAGAAAAAGAAGATAGGAGTAATCATTTTCCCCAACTTCAAACTGTACTACAAAGTGGTAGTAATTAAAACAACATGATTCTGTTGTTAAAAAGACAAAGAACCTCCGGCTCCGGGCACATCTCTTCAACTCTAATTCTCCCTGCATTAACATACGCCTCAGAGACCAGAGACCTGGGCCCTAAGAAAGCAGGATGAGAATGCTATTCGGGTTTCCGAAAGAGGAATTGAAAGAGCTATGCTTGGAATATCACGCCTCACTCAAGTGAAAGAAGGAACCGAGCTATGACCTCTGTTGCTGTTCCAGAGTCAGGGACACTGTCTCATTTGCCAAGGCATCGAAAATCAGATGGGCTGGACATGTAATGCGATTTGGAGACGACCGCTGGACTAGAGCCGCTACCGACTGGATCCCACGGGATGTCAAAAGATCACGTGGCCGCCCACCTACAAGATGGTCAGACTTCATCGTCAAGACCCTGAACAAATGGTTTGAGGCTCTTTGTATTCCTGAAGCAACCAGATGCCATTGGGCTACACTGGCATGTGATAGGGTCAAATGGAAATATTACTGGTGCCCACTCAGCAAATCGATGAATAACGGGATGTCAAGTGATCAAGTGATCAAGTGATATTGGAGTAAAAAAGAGACCTGTCGGCCACTCACGTGGCCACTTATTAATACAAAAACTAGGAAATTCAACACCAAGGGAAGGTAATACCCTCAAGAAAAAAAAGAAACAGTACACTAGAGGAATCTATCCCTGAACACCGCAACACCAGGGGGAAACAACGCAGATCCCCAGTTCAAAGAACAGATGAAGGAATCAACCCTGAAGACTCAAAAAAAAAAAAAAGAGAGACCTGTAGACCTATGGAATAGAGTTGAGTATCCTGACACCCATTCTCAAATACATGATCATTTAATCTTTGATAAAGGAGCAAAAAGTACAAAATGGAGTCAGGAGGCCTCTTCAACAAGTGGTGCTGGGAAAACTAGGCAGCTACGTGTGAAAAAAATGAATTTGGACCTCTCTCTAACACCAAGCACAAAAAGTCAGATCAAAATGGATTAAAGATCTCCACATCAGACCTGAATCCATAAAGTACATTGAAGAAAATATAGGCAAAATCCTCTACATCACTGAGGCTAAAGGCATCTTCAAAGATGAAACATCACTAACAAAGCAATTGGAAGTAAAGATAAATATATGGGACTAAATGAAACTAAAAACTTCTACTCAAAAGAAACAGTGAACAAGTTACAAAGACAGTCCACAGAGTGGGAAAGAATATTCACCCAATACCCTTCTGATAAGGGGTTAATATCCAGGATATATCAGGCACTGGTAGAACTTCACAAGAAGAAAACAGTCAACTCCATCAAAAAAATGGGGAGAAGAAATGAACAGAAACTTTGACAAAGAAGAAATTTGAATGGCCAAAAAACATAAAAAAATGATCATCACTAATCATCAGAGAGATGCAAATCAAAACAACAATGAGGTATCATCTCACACCACGGAGGCACATATCCAAAAGAGATAAACAAGTACTGGCCTGGATGCGAGGATAAAGGAACTCTCATCCATTTGTTGGTAGAATGTCAACTTTTTGGAAAATATGGACATTCCTCCAAAACTAGATATTGAGCTCCCATTTGACTCAGCAATACCACTCCTGGGAATGTACCCTGGGAGGCCAAATACAAACAGCAGAAACACCATCTGCACTTTTATGTTCATAGCAGCACTATTCACAATAGCCAGAATCTGGAAACAACCCAAATGCCTGAGAATAGACAACTGGATAAAGAAACTTCGATAGACTACACAATGGAATACTATGCAGCTATTGATCACTTGACATCCGTTACTCATCGATTTGCTCGAGCAGGCACCAGTAACATTTCCATTTGACCCTATCATATGCATGCAGCTATTAGGAAAAACAAAGTTATGAAATTTGCCTATAAATGTATGGACATGGAGAGGATCATATTGAGTGAAATTAGCCAGAAGGAAAAGGGCAAATATAGAATGACTGCACTTATTTGTGGTGCGGGATATTATATATATATATATATATATATATATATATATATATGTATATATATATATATATACACACACATATACATATATACATAAATACATATATACATAATACATATACTTATATATATTTATATATTATTATATCAATATCCAAGGCCAGGCAAAACATGGATCAGGGATGTCTTGTTGATAGGTGGAATCAACGGCAATTGTGTGGGAGTCAGAGGTTAGGTAAGACAGAGAAAGAGAGCAGTATGCTAATAATTGTTGGAAATGATAATACTAGCCTAGACTTGAGCATTGAATAGAGGCAAAGGGATATACATGAAAACCTCTAAATGTTTATATTGCAAGCCACAATGTGTAAGAGACGATAGAGAGAGAGAGAGAGAGAGAGAGAGAGAGAGAGAGAGAAAGATAAGAAGGAAAGAGCCTGATATAGCAGCAGGCTGGGGAAGGGAATTGGGGACATTGGTGGTAGGAATGAGGCACTTTGTGGAGGGGACGGATGCTGGAACACTGTATGACTGAAACCCAATTTGAACATCTTTGCAATTGTATATCTCATGGTGCCATAATAGAATACTGAAAAAAAAAAAAACAAAGAAAAAAAAACACCTGGAAAGATCTGAGTCTTGTAGCAAAAAAAAAAATAAATAAATATAAAAAAATATATATATATGTTCTAAACATAGACAGCATGAAAAGAAACCTGCAGGTAAGAAAACAGAAGGTAGGGAGGTGTCAGGAATGCCACCGGGTTCTCCGACAGTGTCGGAAGCGAAGTTCCCTTCTACCTCCGAAGCCGGGCGGGAATGGATGAAGACTCAGTAATCCGATGCAGTTTTAAAAAGGCTTTTACTTATCACAGGTTCCAATATGCAACCGAAGAGCAGGGAAAAACCTCTGGACTCTGGGTTCCCAGCTAGCCCCAGCCAGGTGTAGGCCAAAATGGCTGTCACCACGTGTTGAGGCCCAAAAGAGAATGGAGAGGACGGAGAAGCAAAAATGTCAAGGGAAGCAGAAATGGCAAAAAAGGGGGAAAAAAGAAGGGGCTTCTTTCTTCTTGCAGCTTATTTTATAGCTAGAAATCCTGCCCAAACTCCCCAGCCAAGCCCATTCTGGGCTGGGCTATCTAGAGATGAAAACAGGAAAATAGCTCTATAGAAATGTAGCAACTTCAGGAGACTATCTGGCTGTTTACAAGGACCCAGAGCTAATTCAAAGCCTCCTAGCAGAGCTGGGAGGAGCTATAAGCTAAATGTATCTTCCCTGGCAGGAAGGGTCAAATGCCCTCAGGTAATTTCTCCCAGCACCTCACCTCATATCTTGAGCCAAGATCTGCCTGGAAATGCCTTTATAAGGTAGAGAAGGGGGTTTCTGAGATGGCATGTCTCTGTTCCAAAGACTAATAATAATGCCAGTTAAATATTTCTCCAAGCCTTCACAAGAGTCTCATCTACTTCCACGGCAGTTTTGTATTTTAGTTGCCCTTTGAGTTATCAGGGAGCCATGCTTGCTTGCTTGGAGGCAAACAGCATTTCTCTCTGGTCTAACTACTTAGAGATCCAACGTGGCCAGGCAAATATGCTGGTAAGATCTAGCTAGTCCCACGATGATTGTGGTAGCATGAGAGAATATTTATACCAGCCAGTATAGAATACATGGTCAGATAAAACTGCCACATTTAGACTACCCCCATCTATGAAGTGACCTGCAGGAGGCAATCCAGGACAGATGCAGAGGCCTAGGCTTTTAGGTGTCCTGCAACAAGGAGGTATTAAAAATGCAAAAAAAAAAAATTTTGCAGAAACAATATCTATACAATGGATTAAAGGATGGAGGTACCTAGATCACCACTGGCCCTGCCATATAGAGAAAAGAAGGGCAAAAGAGACAAATGAGAAGCAAAGGGGCAGGGGTCAAGGGGATTCACAGTACATTGATTGTGCTAAGAAACAACTGAGTTAAATATTCAAACCACAGAGTCAACAACACTGAAATCAGAAGATCCAAAACCTTAACAACTGAACTTAGAAAGATGCCTTTCAAGAGGGCAGACTGGAAGCAGCTTAGGGAAGATATGGGAGAGAAACTAGAAATGCTGGTGAAGGGAAGCTGACATTGGTGGTGGGATGGATGCTGGAATGTTGTATACCGAAAACCCAGCTATGAATAAGGTTGTAAATCACGGCACTCCAATAAAATAACTTTTAAAAATCTGTGCAGAAAATTTATATTGCAATGATACTGGTACCAGTAATTCAATGTCACCAACAAGGAAAACAAACAAACAAAATTCATAAACCCATGGAAGCTGATACCACCTCTCAGTTAATTCAGGTGTGCCATGTGGTTTTGAATTCTGTGCATCCCATTCCACCTAATGCAGAATGCCCCATTCCCAGTCTCCAGACTTGTGAGTAGTTGCTGAGCTGACCTTGACCCCAGGACCACTGCCACAGACATGCAGCAGCAGACACAATACACAACATCTAAATCCAATCATTTGCTTCCTGGGTCCCCAGAGGCCATGCTAATATTCCCAAACCAAGCAGATGCATTAGCTAATGGTCAGCACAACAGCTCTACTCCTCCAGTCTCACTAATTCTAAGTACTGGTGGGTAACTGCAGGTTCTGATATCTGTCCCAGAATAGCACCCTCAATATCCCTGGTATGTAAAAAGGAGTAACCAGACCTACACTTGCCTGACCACTGAAATAGCATCTCAAGGGCATGGAAAATTGTAAGAATAACAGATCATGAGCAGTAGCTCCTTAGCATAAAATAACCAATCAGATAACTGAGAGCCACAAAACTCTATAATGGGGAAACAAAGGAATTCACCTGAACTGGCAGGCAGGCACACAAGTTCCAGCAAATCCTCCAAGCTCAACAAAGATTTCAAGCTGTACTGAGAAGGATCTCTTATCTACACTCCATGCAATGGCACTGGAAAATAAGCAAGCACTGGAAGAGAACTTCAAACAGTTCAGAAAGAACTTATCAAGAGTACTAAAAGTTCATCAGGGGCTGGGTGATAGTACAGCGAGTAGGGTGTTTGCCTTGCACGTGGCTGACCTGGGTTCGATCCCCAGCATCCCATATGGTCTCCCGAGCACCATCAGGAGTAATTCCTGAGTGCAGAGCCAGGAGTATCCCTGAGCATAGACGGGTGTGACACCCCCCAAAAAAAAGTTCATCAAATGGAATTGAAGGAGTTAAAGAATGAATTAGCATGCCACAGCAGTAGGATTCAGCATGTGGAGACTTGTATGAGCAACATTGAAACTTAAAAGATAGTATAGGAGCATAAAAAGAATGGAATGACATATTCAAAGTACTAAATGAAAAAAAAAAACTTTTAACCTAGAGTTCACTACCCACTAACAATTACCCATAACAAAGCTGTCATTAAGATGAGAAGGAGGGAAAAAATCTTTTCAGACAAAACAAGAGCTGGCAGTATTTGTGACAACAAAAACCAATCCTGCAGGAATTACTGAAAGGCCACCTATAAAATGCAAACAGGACACCTGCAAAATAACTTGCCCCTCCCCACCAATGGAAATAAGTACTCTGTTGGAGGACAGGTTTAGCTATTCTGGGAGTTTTGTTGTTTTGCTCACTCCCAGCTTAATCTACTTAAGCCAAGGTTCGTTCTAATGAGACCTCTCTTCTATGTAAACACTGCTAGAGGGGTGTGGCAGTTACAGAAGTCACCTTGATTGAATAACTTCTGACTTATACATCTACTAAGACTTCTATGTTTTCTAGATTGGTCACAGCTCCTCTTACACCCACTGCACCCAGCGTGGACAATTAGAATTTACCAGGAGACTACCACCCTGGCTACGTTGAGACTATAGGAAGACTATAGGAAGGATCATACTAGTTTGCTCTAAGCAGGCGAGTGTGACCCTTTCAGTACACGAGAACAAGATACTCGAGAATCACCCTGGTGCAGATAATAATAAGAAGGACCTGTGGTTACCATCTAGATTACATGAAGCTCATGAAGTTAAGATGTATTACTTTTATCAGCTCCCTCTCTCTCCAGTGTTTTGCATAAGAGATAATCTCTGTAGAAAGGATTTGACCTTGGCATAACCTTTGTTTATACCTGCAATAGGGTGTGGCACTACACTCTGTTTAGAGTTCTTTGTTGACATGCCCCTCCCAGTTGGATTACTTTGGTGTATATAAGGGGCTGACTTGAGGCCCTCTTCACTTTTTACCTTTTGACTTTGGACCTTTAGCCTTTTGCTTTAGGCTTTTGGCTTTTGCTCTTTGGCCTTTTGCCTCCTTCTTCTGGGTAGGACTCAGTTCGGGTGAGATCCTATCTCTTTGGTGGAAGACTTAGGCTCTCTTGTATGGTCTAAGTTCAGACCAGAGCTAGAGTTTGTGCATTATATTGGATTGCTGTGGAAGAGCTTTTGTACTATTAAAAGCCATTTTGGAACTGCTCCGACTCAGTGAGTTTTTCATCTGTTCTCTCCGGCATCCTTGAAGGTAGAAGAAAACTTTCCCTGACACTGTCGAGGACCCCGCAGCATTCCCGACAGTACTCTCTGTCAATAATTTCTCTGAATTTCAGTGGAATAACTCTCCTAAAAAAGGCACTGAGTAACTGGATATATCAATAAAGAAAATCCATCTATTTTCTACTTATGGGAACCACATCCACACTTACAGAATAAATGCAGGCTCAAAGTGAAAGTCAATGCAGACAAAAAATAAAGTTGGAAACCCATAGTTTGCAACTATTTGATCAGACCAAATAGCATTCACCATAAAGCAGTTAGAGACAGCGACAGACATGAGATCAAGAAGTACTAACTCTTACTAACATTTATGCACCAAATGAAGAGTTAGCAAAGTTCATGAAGTTTTTGTTCTAAGAAAACACATTGATGGGTACACAATAGCAGCGGAGACATAAACATTCCACGCTTTGCACAAAACAGGCAAACTAGACAGACTATCTTTAGACAAGAGTTCTAAATGAGGAACTAGAAACAGGTTCATGGACACAAATGGCCTCTGTCTCCCAAAAGCTGAATAACGCATTCCTCTCTAGTGCACATGAAACATTCTCCAGAATAGGCCAGAGCTCAAATATACATAAATTTACAAATAGAAATCATACACTGTACCCACTCAGATCCTAAATGTCATGGTAACGCAAGTATACATTAACCATGAAATAGAATGAGAGAAAACTTCCAATATTGGGAGATGAACTAGCTAAATAACAACTAAATCAATGCTAAATAACAACTAGATCAAAGTGAAATCAAGAAAAGAACTAAAAAGATTCTTGAAACTAGTAAGAATGAAGATACAAGATATCAGAATCTATGG